>JARVGV010000713.1:8593017-8612173 GCA_031762435.1 Hypsolebias longignatus
CAGCCTCATGGACAGAAACTGGAAGTTGGTTCCACAAGAGAGGAGCCTGAGAACTGAAAGATCTTCCTCCCATTCTGATTTTGGAAACTCTAGGAACCACAAGTAAACCTGCAGTTTGAGAGTGAAGTGCTCTGTTAGTAAAATCTAGAACAATAAGATCTGTAAGATGGAGCTAGGTTGTTGAGGGCTTTGTAGGTTAGAAGTTTTTGTTGTTGTTCTTTGAAGAAGGACATTTGATGTTTCTGTTTGATCCAACAGTTTGTTCTGTGTGATTATTAAAAAACAGGACTCCTGTAGTAAACTGGACTCTGTTCATGTGTGTTGGGCTCCAGTTAGTGGTGATTTAGTGGAACTGGCCTTTTTCTGTTATTTTTTAAAATATACTCTATTCTTTAGCTCTATATTTCTCTGTATTTACACACGTGTACTTCAGTTTTAAAAACATAATTTGCCAATGTACTGTGCACTAATTAAAATAAAGTAAAAAGAAAAAACTAAATTAAAAAACACTTAAAATGTCAAAACAAGAACAAAAATGTCAAAATAAATAAAAACAAAAACATGTAAAAATAAGACAACATCTCGAACTGGATTCAAAGCCACACATGTAATAACGCCATAGATGGAGTCAACGCTGAGATCCAGTTGTTACAGGTGTTGCCCACCTTTTACTGAAAGTTTGTTTTTGGATTGCACTGCTAGGTTTTAAAAATTGTGAGATTTACGGTTAAAAAATGCTTATTAGCTGCCGACTGTTTCTATTCCTCTGCATAAAACTGCAAATACTGTATATTAAAATACAAACTTGTTTTTCAAAGATTTTTTTTTAATATTCATCAAAACAGATATTTAAAACTTTTTATATGAGGGTCATCGACAAAATGAGCAAATTTATTTTAATCTACAGACTCTGAAGTTTTTAATGTACAAAACAAAGATTATTATTGTTAATCCTATACGTTAAGATCTTTCAGGACAATGAAGGACATCCCATAGCAACAGTAACCCTGAAAGCTTTCCACTGGGTTTATTCTCATGTTTATGACGCTGGGTCATTCTATCAGTGTTAAAAAATAAATAAATATTATTTTTGGGCTTTGAGCTCCCTCTACTGGTAGCTTTGATTAGGATAAAACTAAATAGTAACAGGGCTCAATAAATCTATGCAAATTAAAAACACAGTCAGAATGAAAGAAGGTAAAAGATAAAAAAAAATGCTAAATACAAAAAGTTAAGCATTAAAAGCCCTTTTAAATAAATGGGTCTTCAGTTTGGTTTTGAACAGAACCAGATCAGATGGCACGCCGCTCATGGGGCAGAGTATTCCAGGCTGTATAATATAAAACATTACAATAATGAGCTTAGAGCTCACAGGCATGGATGGCTTCAATGACGTTACTTTAGAAAGCAAACGGAGCTGAAAGAAGCTGGTTTTCACAACAGAACTGATCTTAGCTTTAAGTTATAGTCAAGCTCCATTACTAGATTTTTTTTTTTTAACCACCTGGTTGGAGTGGGGAAGCAGAAAACCTAAACTGGGAGAGATGTTGCATGAATTACCGGAAGTGCCAAATAAAATCCATTCAGTTTTATCATTAAGTGGGGAAAATTCTGAGACAGCCAGTGCTTAACGTCATTTAAGCAGCTGGCAATAGAGTTTAAACTGAGTGAGGAATTGGGAGTGATCGGCAGATAGATTTGTGGATCATCTGCATACAGATGAAAAGACAGATTACGGCGTACAATGGTGGGTCCTAATGGTAGCATGTAAAGTGAGAAGAGAACAGGCCCCAGAATGGATCCCTGCGGTACGCCAGAGGTCAGAGATCGAAGAATAGGACAGCTCACCTATCATAACAGAGAAATATTACTTGTAACAACCTTTAAATTTAAGATTAGAACTTCACCCCAACTACCTACATGTCCTCTCTAACTGCATCCATACATCTACCAATTTACCCAATCAATGTCTGAACATGTCCAAACTACTGTCCCCCCTTTGGACATGTCCAAACCATCAGTCTGGTCTCTAGAACTTCATCTCCCAGTGATGTACCTCTGATGATCTCATTCCTAATCTTATCCGTCCTTGTCACTCCTAAGGAGAACCTCAACATCTTCATTTATGTCTTTGCCCATGCCTCCGTCTCAAATCAGTCAACATAGCTGGTTTTCCAGGGCAGTGGACCCCAAGTACTTGAAAGTCCTGCACCTTTGGGGTGGCTGAGTGGTTAGAGCAGTCGTCCGCCAATGCAAGAGTTGGGGGTTCGATTACACCAGCAGGCACGTCGAAGTGTCCCCGGGCAAGACACTGAACCCCTCATTTGCCTCCAATGTGTCCCATTGGTGTATGAATGTGATCCAAAGCAATGGTTCCCAACACTGGTCCTTGAGGAATGCCATATTGCATGTTTTAGTGGTTTCCTTGCTCCAACACACCTGATTTGAATGAATGGATGCTCAACAGTCTGTGGCAGAACTTGAATAAAATCACTGAATCTGTGTTGGAGCAGGGAAACAAACATGCAATATGGCGTTTCTCAAGGATCATGGTTGGGAACCAGATTAGTCTCTAGATTCAGATGATGTAGACGTTAAAAAGACCAAAGACACAGAATGGTTCTTTTTTTATTTTTTATTAAAGGACAAACCTGCTGCTACAGAATCTGAAGACCTCAAACCAGCAACTTGTAGCAACATCGGAGTCTTTGGTGTCAAACGTAGATGGTGGAAATATTTCAGAACGAAGTTTGTGTCGTTGACAGCAGTCGGATCCGAACTCGTCTGGATTCTAAAAGTTCTGGACAAAGTGTTGACGCTGCATCACGTGAAACGACCCCCCAGCTTTTTCCTAACGTCTGACACGTGTTAAAGTACTTCAGCTGCAGGGTCTTGACCCCTCAGTGATGTTCAAACAGAACCATGCGTGATGAAATGTGACCCATCTTCATCCCATGATGAGTAGCTGGAGAACCAGAACCATCAGCCCGTTAACAGGTTTCATGTACTGGGCGGTGAGCTAAACGCCAGTTAGGCACAGTTCGGCTGTGACCTGCGAAAGACGAGCTGCGGAGTTCATAGTGGTGAGGCTGCCTTTTATTTTTGATCCTCGTTCCCACCCTGATGTGAAAACATCTGCAGATCTTTTGATTTAAATACTCGTTTTGTGCAACATTTACAGAAAAGACACTTTAGATACAGACGCACTTTTATCTAAAAAAAACAATAAGGCACTATTTTAAGTATAGAAACTATACAAAGAATTTAAATATAAATAAAAAATAGTGCTCCACCTGAACTGTTTTACAGCAGCATTATAAGTTCTTTTAGTTTGTCAAGCGTTGTTTGTCTGAGCTGCTGGACGCCGTACTGTTGGTCCGGTCCGCACCACTGCAGCTGCTCAGGCCCGCCCGCTCTCTCTCTCTCTCTCTGGAGTCTGACGGTCGTGCTTTAGTCTCTGAGCTCACAGAGCCGTTTCAAAGATAACCAAGTTACCGTCTGTTGTTGGCGTGTGTCCGTTCGGTACGACGGGATGGATTCTGCTCTCGTAGGCCTGAAAGGAGTTTGAACATGACGTCAGGTTTTTTTTCATTCAACATTTATTTATACAGGTTAGTCTCATTGAGTCACGAGGACTCATTTACAGAGACTGTTTAGATTAAAAAACCAAGACGAGGTACACACAACAATAAACTAACATCATAAAATGGTGTAAAATACTAAAAACAGTGATGTCTGCATTGACTTTTGCCATGAACTTAGCAGATGTTTAAAGTCCCTTGGAGAGGTCAAGGTCGAGAGCTTCAGATCTTTTAGCAAGATATTCCAGGAAACAGGAGAAGACTTCTGCTTAGTTCAGTCCACAGTGAGGGGATGCTGCATGTAATTATGTCCTGAGAGCGCACGCTGTAGCTGCACTGACAACGTGACATGTAGGAGATGTATGAAGGCAGCAGACCAAAATGTACCAGTGAGAGAGTCTACATGAATTTAATGGTAGGCCTGTCATAATACAAAAATAAATCAAAATTATCAACCTCATTTTCATTTATCAGCTTTATCGTGTCTTCGTGTCTCTTTCTACTGAAGACACTGGAAGACAAAAGGCTCAACTCCAGTGTTCTTCACTGACCCCCCTCCCTTTCTCTTTAAAATCTGTTTTAACAGTCCGTTTTTGACATTTTAAAAGCAGCTAAGCTGAGAAGCTAAGCTAACAGGTCGCCCTAGGGCTAAAACCCCACTGTCTTGTCAAAGCTCCAAAACTCAGTTGAAACTCGTGCCTTTGTCTAAAAAATTTTTTCCTCTGTAAAAAGAAGCTGAGAACTTGTTTACCGATTTTTTTTAAATTTTATTAAACGCTCTGTGTGACAAATGCTATGCTAACAAGCTCAAACCACACAGAGCGTCCGACATTTTGAGAACTTGTCACGTCAAGAGGCCTCCCTCCCATTTTTCTTAAAGAGACACGCTGCTCGCTCCCTCACTATTCATCCTTTGGCTCAAACAGTCTTATACTGCCATCCAGTGGTCAAAAAAGGTACTACACTCCAAACAAATTAACAAACATTTCTTCTTAAATTTGACAATTACAATATCGTTTATCGCAATAATTTCTGAGACAATTGCCTAGCAAAATGCGTTATCATGACAGGCCTAGTTAGTGATGACCAATCAACCAGTGAATACAGGGTGCAGTGATGGGTATGTTAGTTACAGCCAGTTATGAATCTCAAGAGTACCATGATAGACAGAGTCCAACATCTGCAAGATGCTTGTAGGGGCGTTCATGTAAATGTCACCAGAGTCAGTGGAGGGAAAGTCAGTTAAATGTTGTTTCCTAGCGTTCAGGGTTAAACAGGATTTATTTCTGCAAAAGAACCCCAGTTTTAATTTCAGTTTCTTTACCAAGTTTTCCATGTGAGGCTTAAAAGAGAGATGCGCATCGACCAAGATTCCCAAAGATTTGTAAGAATCAACAAACTCAATAGAAACACCATTTGTAGATAAGATGAAAGGCAGGACTGCTGGTTCTGACTTCCTGTTTGAAAACAACATCCCTTTGGTTTTATCAGCATTTAGCACCAGTTTGAGACAGAACAAATCTGACTGGATGATGTCGAAAGCAGACTATAAAAGCCGGAAAATCTTGGAAACCGATTTAGCTCGACAATAAACAACTGTATCGTCGGCGTAGAGACGTAAGGATGCGTCAGGAATTGTAAAATGGGTGGGGTCCTAAGACTGAGCCTTGTGGTACACTATTAAGTTTCAGCTTTACGAACGAGTCCAGGAGGTTTTTGAGTCAGACCAACCTGTTTAGCTGCTTCTATCAAAGCTGCTGCCTCCTGTTTGCCCGTCTGCTGCACCATTTTATAGAAGATGTTGTTGGTGTCCTGCAGCAGGACGTAGGGCTCGGCGTAAGCATGGATCCTCCCTGCATCTAAGACCTGGACACAAAACACAAACAGTCAGAAGGTGCAGGGCTACAAGTCGGGACGGAAAAAAAAAAAAAGTTCGGACTCTGACCAGGATTCTGTCGCTGTCGACGATGGTGTTGAGGCGGTGAGCGATGGTGAGCACCGTACATTCACTGAACTTGTCCCGGATGGTTTTCTGGATCAGCTCGTCCGTCCTGCAGCAACAAGAAGACTTTAGAGACCACCAGCTGAGGCGCTGACCTCATCTGTGTGGTGCTGGTCTCTGGAGTACCTGGGGTCCACGTTGGCCGTGGCCTCGTCGATGATGAGGATGCGGTTCTTCCTCAGGATGGCTCTGGCGAGACACACCAGCTGCCTCTGGCCCACACTGAAGTTGGAGCCGGACTCGGCCAGAACCGTCTCCAACTTTCCCGGCAGCTCCTCCACCACAGGCTTTAGCTGCACCTGCAGGGATCAGCACCGACACCACGAGTTCTGTTTGGTTCTGATAGAACTCAGTCTGACTTGATTTAACTTTATATATGAAGTGTCTCCGGACCTCTCTCAGGGCGTTCCACAGTTCTTCATCAGTGTGTTGGCTGAAAGGGTCCAGGTTCTTCCTCATTGAGCCTGTAAACAGCACCGGATCCTGGGAGACAGAAATAGTTTATAACTCAAGGACTTCTGCGATAGATGTGACTTTTTTGATATTATTACTCAAACAGCGCATGCGTGAAGGGAACATTCATTACTTTCAGCACCGCCCTCTGGTGGTCAGGAGGGATGAAATAGAACCGTAGTTACATACGTAACCCTTGTTCTGTGGGCTACTGTTAAAGCTTCAGTATGGATCTTTGAATTTACACGCTGTACTTGAACACACCACTATGACAATTCATTGTTTGTATGCCGTTAAATAAATGTGTATTAGCCCAATGCTTTATAAACAAAAGCACAGACTGCGTATTTTATTTTTTCACAGTCAGTCCAACAAAAAACTGAATATGTGAAGAACCCATTGTCTTTTAAGCTGATGAACTCGGTCTGTCGTCACTCTTGAGCTCTGCTGGTCAGATTCAGCTACAGGAGGACGACCAGGCTCACCTGAGGAATGATGGACATCTTCTGGCGCAGGTCATGGAGTCCGATCTCAGACGTCACCACACCGTCGATGTAGATCTTTCCCTGAGGTTCTCCCAGGCGGAATAGAGCCGAGACCAGGGAGCTCTTCCCAGCACCGGTTCTCCCAACAATACCCACCTGACCCACGAGAGAACATCAGCCTCTGTCCCACGAACAGGAAGTGCTGCTCTGAACAAAATAAACACGTCTGACCTTCTCTTTGGGTCTGAACATGGCTTCCAGGTTCTGCAGCACCAGAGGGCCGTCATCGCTGTAGGAGAAGCTGACCCGGTCAAAGGTCACCAGGCCTTTGTTGGGCCAATCAGGAGGAGGGCGCTTCTGCATTTCCCAGGGTGCTTCGCTCTCCAGTTCAGTGTACTCCACCACTCTCTCTACTGACGTCATCTGTAGAAACACAGTTCACTGATCAGTACCGGAACAACAGCCATGCCAACTAAACATGGAGTTATTAATTCCCACCATCTCCGAACCTAAACCTAGTTCTGATCCATTCAGGCCAAAACAAATTTCTGACCAGAACTCGCTGGATAACAAAACGTCTGATAAAGTGAACGTCTCACCAGGTTCTCCACCTCGGCGCTCTGCCGGACGCCCCACTGGAACATCCCCATCAGAGTGACCGCGTAGCTCAGAGCCAAGCCAACAGAACCGGCGTCCATCTCTGACAACCACAACAAAACACAAAGTCACGCTTTTTGTTGGAAAAACTGCAGCTTTCACAGACTGAACTCGTTCTGGTGAGCGATGTGACCGCCTACCGCCCCCTGGTGGCACAGAACATGAAACATCACAACACAAGAAAAGGCATCAATAAATGTATTGTCTAGTATGGAGTGACTGAAACAAATTGCCCCTTGGGATAACAAAGATTCTTGAATTGAACTAAATCATATAATAGGTTACAGTTTGTAAATGTAAATACTTAACCTAATTCAAACAGCAAAGTTAGTTATGGAGTTCCACAGGGTTGAGTGCTTGGAGCAATACACTTCACTTTATATATGCTTCCGTTAGGTAAAGTTATTAAACAGCATGAAATACATTTTCATTGTTATGCTGTTATATTTGTTCATGAAACCCGATGAGTTCAGGTTGAAAGTTTCCTTACGGTCTCTGAGCAGCAGGCAGCCAAACGTGGTAATGGTGACGAAGAAGGCGCACATGCCATCAAGACGAACGGCGAACCAGCGAGAGGTGACCAGGAACAGGAACCAGGCCTCTGTTCAGGATCACAACGTATCACAAACACTGCAGCAACAAGGAACCAAAACCCTGATGTGGATATAAAGAGGGGACCTGAGTGCAGGTTCTGATGGGTATCGAAGGCTTTCTGGAACCTCTCCTCAGCTCTGAAGGCTCGGATCGTCCACAGGCCCTGAAGCGACGAGGACAGGTGGGAGAAGACAGGACTCCGAGCTGCAGGACAGGCAGATGTTTCAAGGTGGCTACAAATATTTGAAGTCTGCCTTTAAAATTACTCAAAAATATAAATCAGGAGAAAACTTTTTCTTCGCATCTCGTTAAGCCGTGGGACACTCACTGGTGGACTCGAGGCGTTTGACGTCTCTGGAGGTTCGCAAGAAGTACTGACGCAGGTAGAGAAATATTCCAAGGAGGGGAACGACCAGAATGAGGATCCAGGGGATGACTGATGACGCCACGGCGATGACCCCGAGAATCTGCATGAACACCTAATTAGAAATTTTAAAAAAAAAAAGACAGAAAAATAAATGACGGAGGAGCTCAATCATCCAACAGGAGCAGAATACAACTTCATACAACCATGTTCTTTTATTTAGGGTTGGATCAGAGAATACTGGTCCAGGATGTGAAACCCAATAAACCTGGTCCTCTAAGGCAGAGATCCATGGATATATTACGAGACTCAGAACTTAGGTCAGTAAAACAAGAGATCCACATTTTGCAGTAGCCTCCTGCAGTCCCTGGATCAGTTGACTGTCATGCCCTTCTGTTCATCCATGTGTAGGCGGTAGATCTGTCGATACCATTACAAAGCCGTTGGAGGATAAATTGGTCCTTAAGGGTACCTTCAGCCAAAGAATGATGGTCTTTATAGATAGCCCATACCCAGTGCACAAGTCCAACAACAAAACCTCACTTGGGTTCAGATTAGGGAAACCATTCCTCCCGTCACTTCTTGTACCCATCCATCTATCCATCCATCCATTATCTTTACCTGCTTCGTCTTTTCCGGGTCGCGGGGGTCACTGGTGCCCATATCCAGTCAACACTGTGCGAGAGGCAGGGTACAGTCAGGACAGGACGCAAGTCTATCACAGGGACACATAGACTTCTTGTACCACATGTACCTAAATCAGTCCAACTAGACCCCCACCCCTGGCAGCCACTCTGGTCACAGTCCATCCAACCTGCGGGCCCACACTGAGGTGACTCCCATATTTTCCTAGTCTCTTTTTAGGTCTAACACTGGGTCCTTGAACACCAGGCATTCAAGGGTACCCCTCCCCAAAGATGTCTTTTGCTGCCATGCTTCTGCTGTGAGATCCATTCTCACCTGAACAAAGTCCGTAAACGTCCACGGCAGGTTGGAATCCAGTTGGCCAATGTCCTTTGCAAACCTGTTCAGCACCCTTCCTGCAGCAAGACCGGACACCAGTATTAGAATAAAGTTCTTTGTCAATGTGATGAGAAAACATTTGACCAAGAAGCGAAACCGTCATCAACCAGATGATTGAGTCGTATTCACCCAGAGGTCCAAACATTCACTCACGTCTTCCTAATCAAGCGCTACGAAGCGTTTCTGCTTACCGATGGGGTTGATGTCAAAGAAGTGCACAGGGGTTCTGAGGATGGAGTTGAACATGCGGTTGTGAAGCGACTGCGCACATCTCACCAGCACATCGAACAGGATGAGGCTCCTCATGAAGCCGAACAGGATGGTGGCCGCGGTCAGGCCTGAAAACAAACGGGAGTCTCGGATCGAACGGGACTGAGGCGGCCGACGGTAAAGAGCGCAGTGAACGCGTTTACGCTTTACCTCCGTAAATGCCCAAGTAGAAACTTAAATCCAGCTCTGTGGTGTTTTGGCCGCTGGTGCCGTTCTTGGCGAGTAGATCATCTTGTTTCTCAGCCCTGATCAGTCAGAGGCAGAAGGTTAGAGAAAGACAGAAAAGCACAGGGAAAAACTGACTTGTGGGTAAAATCCAATATTTGGGTTGAGAGAGCGTTTTCTTCAAACACATTACCAGTAGGCCAGCCACCAGTCCTGCATGATGTAAGACACCTGAAGGAATGAGTGACAGTTGTCGTGTGATGATTTGGTCCCTTTAAACTAACAACATGACTGAACTGTTGGTTGTGCACCTGAGCCAGGAAGTTGACCAGTAAGACGACCAGCAGGGTGACGACGCTGGCTCCAGCCCGCAGGTATTTTATGTACAACTTGGGTCCGATGGTCCCCTGAGCTCGAGTCTCTTCTGGTACCATCTGCACCGTCTCCGTCTGAGAAACAAACACATGACTTGATAAGCACCTTGATAGCAGTTTATCTGTTTTAACTGTGCTCTATAAATAAAGATGACTTGACTTGACTGACCCCCAGCTGCAAAAATAAAGTCTCCTTTAAAAAGTTTCTGCATCAGCTTCTGATCATTTAGCTTCTTTCTGCTTTATTTAGCTACTTTTCAGCCGCTTTATTTATTTATTTTTTTGGTGCTCATTTCAGCCTAATTGTGCAAACGTGTTCTTTCTGCTTTCTTTTGCTAATTGAACCTTGTTTTGTTTTCAGCTAGCTCGTTAGCAGTTTTTTTTTTTAGCTCATTTCAACCATTTTCAGATGAATTCAAATTTTTTGTGGTAATTTCTGCTACTTTCGGCTCAATTACCAGCTTTTTAATAATTTCAGCTTGTTGTGCCCCTTTCAGTCTATTTCTGTTAGTTTCAATTATTTCAGTTACTATTTAGCTACTTTATGCAAAATTTTGCCTTGTCAGCTAATTCCACATTTTTTTGCAATAATTTCAACTTTTTCTGCTTAATTCAGCTAAAATGTTGTCTCTTGACTTACCTCTGGTAATTTAAGCTTCTCTCTGCTTATTTTAGCTACTTTTCAGCATTTCTCAGATCATTTCCATTTTTTTTGTGCCCATTTCAGCTTATTTCAGCCAAATTGGGCAAACATGTTCTTTATGCTTTCTTTTGTTAATTGAAGCCTGTTTTATGTTTTCAGCTACCTTGTTAGCATTTTTAGTAATTTCAGCAGTTTTCAGATAAATTCTAGTTTTTCGTGGTAATTTCTGCTACTTTCAGCCTAATTACCTTCTTTCTAATAATTTCAGCTTGTTGTGCTCCTTTCAGCCCATTTCTGTTAGTTTAAATTATTTCAGCTATAATTTAACTGTTTTATACTCATTTTAGCTTTTTCAGCTAATTCCACTTTTTTTTTTTTTTTTTTTGCACTCATTTAAACTTTTTTCTGCCTAATTCAGCAAAAATCTTCTCTTTCAATTTACTTTTGGTAAAAAAAATTGTTTTACTTATTTTAGCTACTTTTCAGCATTGTTGTTTTTATTTTATTTATTTATTTTTGTTGCTAATTTCAGCTTTTTCCAGATAATTTAAACTTTTCTGTGATCATTTCTGCTTCTTTCACTAATTGGGCAAACATGTTCTTTCTGCTTTTTTTTTTTGCTAATAATTTCAGCTTGTTGTGCTCCTTTCAGTCTATTTCTGTTAGTTTCAATTATTTCAGCTACTATTTAGCTATTTTATGCTAATTATAGCCTTTTCAGCTAATTCCACATTTTTTGCAATAATTTCAACTTTGTTCTGCCTAATTCAGCTAAAATGTTCTCTCTCGACTTGCTTCTGGTAATTTAAGCTTCTTTCCACCACTAGAGGGAGAAACAAACCACCGAATCACTTCCATCACTGCAACAGCCACAAAAGAAATTGCACGAACCGGCAGGTGGTCACCATCTTTGACTGAGTGGACAGAAGAGGTCTGGGACAGCGTTGAATTCTGGGACAGGGTTCTGTTTCTGGCGGGAACGTCGTGAGGCTGCTGCTGCTGCTGCTCCTCGTCCTCCTTCAGGAGGGAGGTGAAGTCCACTCCAGACCTCTGCAGATCCGTGTACGATCCCTTCGCCACCATGTGACCCTGAGAAAACGCACACAGTCAGGAGCCTCAGCGCAGCCGTCACCATGACTTACAGCCCAACACAAACATCTGAACAACATCTGGGTGCAGTTTACATTCCAGCTGACGTTTAAACAACTCCTAATATTAATTCAGTCCTACAGATGGCAGTCATCAGAAACATGACTCATTTGCTGTGTTCTTAATAAAAATGTTCAGAGGACAGGTGGACTGAGAGAAGATTGAATGAAGACAAAGGTGGCAGCTTTTTTTCCCCCTCTTCCTAAATTAATTTTACACGTTGACACGTTGAAACGTAACAGAAACATCACATGTTGGTTGAGGACGTGACAATAATCCACAGGATGGACAGGTGGGGCAGAAAGTAGCCATCTACCAACGTTTGGGGTACTTCAGCTAGAAAACGTCTGGACTTATGTCTAAACTAGAGCCTGACCGATATATCGGTCCTACGATATATCGGTCCTACGATATATCATAGGACCGATATTTTACACCGATATGGGCATTTGCAGACATATCGGCATTAGTGATAAATGTCTCATTATACGCCAATATAAACACTGGGAACAAACCGTCTTTACTTGCAAAAGGTGTATGGTAATTGTACAATGCTTGGTGTGGACTACTTTCAAGTCATGGCCATTCACTTTCACTTGAAAGTGAAACAAAAAGGTGAAAAAAGATCAAAAACTTTCAGCCAATATATCAGTTATCGGCATTAGCCTACCTCTCCTAATATTAGTATCGCCATATCGGCTGGGCTCTAGTCTGAACGTTTAGTGAAGAGCACTTTAATTACTGATGCTCACGCCGGCAGTATTGACTCATCAGGTTGGTGCGAAAACATAAAGCGGAGTGTAAAATATTGCGCCGAGGTAAAGTCAGGAAAAGGAACAAACCTCCTTCAGAACAAGAATCTGATCCGCTGCCTTCAGGTACTGCAGCTGGTGCGTGACGAGGACGCGAGGCTTTTTCTTCAGCAGCCCACAGATACACCTGAAACAAGAACACGGAACAACAAGCTGAGCTGTGGTCCCACTCAAATGTCTCAGCTGAAACAAAACAAACTGGAACCATGCGCATGTGTTCCTCCTTTAATACGATCGTTACGAACCAGTCATTGGTATTACAGCTGGGTGATGCGTCTTACTGTGTAATTAATCAAGATTTCAGGGCTTTATAAAGACAGATGATATAAAAATCTGCTGTAAACAACTGCATTAATGTTAAACATGAATTTAACACGTTTGATCGTTTGAACACATTCTGCTAATAGATTTATTTTTATTTGCTTTGAAAAAACGGGAAAAACATGAATTGCAGTAACATTTACCGTATTTTTTGCCATATAACTCACACATTTTTGTATGAATTTGCAAGTCCTGCGACTTATACACCAAAGCGACTAATACACTTCCCATCCATATTTATAACCCAATTTTTGGCAGAGATCTGCCCATTTCATTCATTCTAACATGAAAATTTTTGAACACTACCATTTGCAGTCACTAGAGGGCTCTTGAGCATTATGGCAAGCCAAGTCTCTCATTCATAGGTAAAAGTGGCTATTAATGAGACGCTTGGCTTGCCATACAAAGCCACCACCATTTAGCTCAGAACTCCTGGAGCAAACATCAAATCAGCTGTATTTCGCCGTGTCGCCCAGGCGAAATGCAGCTGATTTGACCAATAAAGTGCATTTATTAAGGAAAAGTTCAACTGAGACACACTTTTACTATAATGTCAAGCAAACAAATAATTGTATTTATCTTGTTAAATTCTTGTTAAAGTCCTCCTCTGCACGCTCCCGCGGCCGCCATTTGGCAGCCAATCTATTTTTGGCACAACACCGGCCCACGTTTCAGGGCGGCCAGCGGTGACGCGCAACAAATACGACCAGTGGTTAATTTGAGCCAAATCCTGCTGGAACAAGCTCTGGGAACTCCCTCATTCTGGCTGACTGTGTTCCGGCAACTATTTGGTCAGAGCCGGCAAATCTCCGCCCCAAAAGTACAAAGTCATTCCGCATTTTATTTTGATTATTTACCGTATTAAAAATACAACAGGTGGCAGACCCAGGTTAAAAATGACATCTTTAATACTAATTAGACCTTCAGCGTACGTGACTGACTAAACGATGAATGTTGCTGAACGAAAGGACGTTTCTTTGTTCAATTTATATTTTTGTAACACACTTGATAACTTTATGGTGAATGTTAGGAAAACTGAAAACAAAGTGCTAAAACAGGTTTAAAGGAAGCTGTTTACTTAGATTCTTGGGGGTGGACAAAGATAAAAATATTTCAACCAATACATTGATTAACTGTATTAGCCTCCCCCTACCAATGTCGATATCGGCGATAGCCAAATTTCCATATGGGTCAGTCTCTAATGAACATTGTTAAAAAAGTAACAACTGTTAGTTATTTTATGTCCAAATTTATGACATAAAAATGAAAACTAAAAGCAGCACTTCAAAACTACATGAACTCTTTGTATCATCAGGTTTGTAACGACCATTAAAAAAGTTCAGATACATCATGATGCATGCTTGATAATCCATGTAGGTAAATCTAACAAAGTTAAGTCAGGTCGTCTGGACGGATTCTTCTTTGTTGAAACACTTCGTCTTTTATCCAAAGGACTTCTTCAGTCTGAGACCCTGCAGCCAACTCAAGTCTTATAAATGGCACATTCTCATATTGGATCAACCAGTTTTCTGGTGATATCCAAAACTAATAAATGTTCATGCAAAAGGAAGAACCCGCCCATCGTAAAACAGGACTGAGGCCTCCATGTTCACCTGTCACCCCATTACAATGTTGTAAATGAAATATCACAGTCCGCTGTGAACAGCAAGCGGCCTTCAGGGCACTAACAACCAATTGTTAGGCAGCTGGTCCTCCTTTACATGTGAATAACTAGTTTTGGCTGTCACCAGCAAACTGGTTGATCCACTATGAGAAGACTGTTCCAGCCCCTCAGAGTGAAGAAGTCTTTTGGACAGAAGATGAAACGTATCAATAAGAAGAATCCGTCCAGAGGAACTGACTCAACCTTGTTAGATAAAATAAATACAGTATTGTGTCCTGGACCACTAAATACCACTTAATTACTGTTCCACGTTTTCTGTCACTAAAATAAACCACATAAATAAAAGGTCAAGGAGCATGTCTTTCATGACGGATGAGATTTCTCTGTGTTGTACTTCAAGTTTGGTTGTATAAACTGGCAGAAGAAAGTTTTCATTGCTGTGGGTAAACGTGGCGTTTAAAACGTTGTTTAGCTGAGGGTACATCCAGTTCACAGTGCAACTACCGGTACTCTTTGGCAACAAAGCTTTTTGCAGGTTTCACGGGATTTTAGTTTCAAAACCGCTCTGGTGAAATCTGGACCCCTGCCAGATTATACAATCAGAATCAAAACATTTGTTTTAGAGGGGTGTGTCACTAACAGAGAACGTCTTTGTCCCGTTTTTGGTTTGTGATCTTGTTATGTAAAACATCTCACAGGGAATAGGTTGTCCTATTCAAAGTATTTTTGAGACTTTGCTGAACCCTAGTTAGGACTGTCCTCAAGGTGAAGAAGCAGAACTTGGCTTTGATCTTATTCTTGTAACTCAACGCCCGTAAATAATTTTGATCTTTTCTGTTTTCAGTAATCCAAATATCAACAAATATTTCCACGAGACCAAGCTAAACAATGAGCGAGGCATGAATACGTTGCCAAGTTCCCTCATGGATGGTAAGAAACTTTTTACAGACTTCCTCCTGCCGTGATCTGACTCCGAGGCTTCCTGGTCCAGCCTCGTCGTGCAGAGTACAACGCTCCTCGGCTTCAGAGAATCTCCAGTGGTTTTTAGTCAGATCAAGCATGGACAGAAAACAGCACAAGTGTTTGAGTCCACTCACTGTTCAAAGAGGTGTCGCCCAACCTCAGCATCAACAGCACTCAAAGGATCATCCAGGAGGTATATGTCTGCATCCTGATACACAGCCCTGAAAAACAACATGGGATGTCAGAGTCTGACCCTGGAGCTACTGGATCCTTGAGGTCAACAGAAAAGAACACAATTAAATTCAGTTTATTATAGTCACAACAAAATCTTCTTTATACACTAAAGTTGGTCATGGAGTTCCTCAGGGTTCATTGCTTGGACCAGTACTTTTTATCTTATGTATGCTTCCATTAGGTAAAGTTATTAAACAGCATGGGCTAAATTTTCATTGTTATGCTGATGATACACAGTTATATCTGTCCATGATCAATTCTGTGTCTTACAGACATAAAAACCTGACCCTCAATTTTCTGCTTTTAAACTCAGACAAGACTGAGGTTCTGGTTTGTGGACCTGAGTATCTTAGGAATTAATTTGTTCATTATTTAGCCCTCCTTGGATGACATTAATCTGGTCTACAGTTCTAATGTTAAAAAATCTTGGGTGTTATTTTTGGACAGGACATGTCTTTTAACCTCCACATTAAAAATGTTACTAGAACCACCTTCTTCCACCTGCGTAATATCACTAAAATAGAAACATCTAAAAATGATGCAGAAAAACTGGTTCATGCATTTGTCACGTCTAGACTGGACTATTGCAATGGTTTGTTATCTGGATGTCCAGATATTTCTTTAAAAAGTCTTCAGTTGATCCAAAATGCTGCTTCCAGAGTCTCAACTGGAGTTAGTGGGAGAGATCACATCTCTCCAGTTTTAGCTTCTCTCCACTGGCTCCCTGTCAAATCCAGAATTTAATTCAAAATCTTACTTCCAACCTACAAAGCTCTCAACAACCTAGCTCCATCTTATATTACAGATCATTGTTCCATATTTTCCTATAAGAGCACTTCGCTCTCAGACTGCAGGCTAACTTGCACTAGAGGCCTCAGTACCGGTAACCAGCGATCTGACCTTTGACCTTGTGCAAGTCCAATAAAATGTTGGTAAATATACAGAAATGTGTTTTATTAAATATGAACAAAGGAGAAACATTTTTCTGGTCGTTGCAACAAACTCATTTCTTTCTTTCTTACCTGGCCAAGTTGACTCGAGCTTTCTGCCCCCCACTGAGTGTGGCTCCCCTGTCCCCTATCAGAGTCTGGTCCCCGTCTGGGAGCAGCTCCAGGTCCTGCAGAAATCCACAGCACTTGTTATAAAACTAGAAACTCACCAACTGAAACAGGCAAGGAAGCATAGTTCGCCTAGCATCGCCGTATTTCTTTGCGAATCACCACTTTATTGTGGAGTGGGCTGAATGTCCCAAGAACTCTAGAAGCTGTGGAAATTTGATTCCGAGTGAGGTGGGTGCATACTACAGAAATAGGGCCTCACCCTGGAGTCTGACCTGGGGGAGAGGTCTATCTGTGATTGCTATGTGGCTGGGCCTTTACAACTTGAACAAACTAGGAATCTGACTGGACGATGTTGGATGCAGACTGTAAAAGCTGGAAAACCTTAGCAACTGATTTAGCTCGACAATAAGCAACTGTGTCGTTAGCATAAAAATATAAGGACGCATCAGGAATGATCTGGCCTACATTACTTATGTAGATTGTAAAGAGGGTGGGTCCTAAGACTGAGCCTTGTAGTACACCATTGTTGACAGTTAAATAACTGGAAGAAGTACCATTATGTTGAACACATTGCCTCTATATGACCGATGAACTGTGGATTGTCTGAGGTGGGTACCTTGGCAATCCAAACCTCAATTGTTGAAACTGGCTTTGGGGACTAGGGATGTCAGTGAGGAAAAGTCCGAGCCTGGGCAGGAGGTTCAAAGGTATAGACTACGTATAGTCAGGCTCATTCCAACCCCCAGTTTGGGCTTTGGAATGAACTTCCTTGACAGAAGCCAGACTTTTATCTACTTTGGGTCACTCTCATTGAGGGTTAGGGTTCTCCCGGTAGACAGAGGTTGGACTCCAGATGGGAGAAAAGATCCTGACTGTTGTCTAAGCAGCAGGTCAGAGTATCCAGTTTTCTTGAAGTCTGACAGACAGACTTCATCATTGTCCTACAAGTTTGATTCCGTTTTAAAGGCTGAGCTGAAGTCCAACAAGAGCACCGCATACAGCGCATTATATGCCCATGAACTATTATACAGCAATCTATAGCAATGGTCCGAACTAGCAAAGACATTTTAACGTTCGTCTCTGCTCAAAATAATAATGGCCCAAACTTGAGCCACAAAATGTAAATTATGGAATAAATGTTAGTTTGTTTTAGGGGTCAGTTGGCATTCAGTTAACTTAATACTAAATAATGATTACAACGTGGAGAACAGTTTGGTTTTGTCATAGTTTAACCTTTAAATTAGAACTGGACTCTTTCACTGGACTCCTGCGTCACTCATTTATCAGACACTTCTTCAGAGACCTCTCCTACAGACAGGTTGGTGAAGATTATCAAACTGCACCAACCGGACCTCCGAGACAGCCTCAAACTCAAAGACGTGTCTGACTGCGCTCCTCAGCTGTGCTTGCTTAAACTTTGACTTAAGTTGTCAACCATTAAGCTTCTGGAAGGCAGAATAATCAAAGTTGGAGAGCAACTAAACCCAACTTGTGCCTACAAATTAACAAATTACATTTGAATTTTAAAGCAGCATCACAGAGCCCGGCACAGGTGCAAAGAGAAGCAATGAAAAATGAAAAAAGGGAAATATTTCCAGACCTAACAAGAATATACAACTCTGAAACTAATTAAAATCAGCACCTACAGAGGTCAATAATAAAAATCTTCCACTTGGTGATACAAGCAGGAAATTTGGCTGGAATAATAACTAGGACCTACTTTCTCATAAAATCATCGTATCCACCTAAAAACTAAAGATGTATGTGATAAACGGCTTTTTTCTTGTAAAATTTAAATGGCTCAGCCATTCATGGAAACGTCGAGGTGCATACTACCACAAACACTTTGTGCAAATGTGACGAATAGAGCGTATCAAAATTCATGAGATATTTCAAGCAGTTAAACCGTTTTTGTATCGTAACCTCACAAGACATTCAAGTCCCTTGTTTATTGTATTAATATACATTTACACTAAAGAGCTTTTATTTTTTGCTTGTCCCAGGCAGCTCAGAGTGACGGATCCTGACAAGAGGGGAGAGCAATTTTATCCACCGCAAGAGCGGAGCCAAGGGGTGGCCAATGGTGGCCTTGGACACAGTAAATAAATCTGTGTCCACCCCAATCATTCGAGAAAGCTAGACTTTGAAGCAAATATACAATCTATAAAGCATGGCTTCATCAAATGATGGGGTGCTTGGTATGTATGTATGTATGTATGTATGTATGTATGTATGCGCCAGTTGTATGCATGCATGTATGTATATATATATATATGTATGTATATATATATATGTATGTATATATATATATATGTATGTGTATATATATGTATGTGTATATATATGTATGTGTATATATATGTATGTGTATATATATGTAT
>JARVGV010000713.1:8650654-8665613 GCA_031762435.1 Hypsolebias longignatus
TTTTTTTTGGCGATTCATCGATTAATCGATAAAATATCGGCCGATTCTTCGATTTTTGAATTAATCGTTAGTTGCAGACCTAAACTCGATCGTGGAAGCCCTAAACAAGTTGTCAATAAAGATCGATGACTTCAGTGTGCAGCTACGTGACAACATGATAATGGTAGCTAATATTTCCAAGCTAGCTGAAATGAACGCAGCCGTTATAAAAGACTGTAAAACTAAATTAGCTGCCTGGGAAAATATATTCCTACGCTCATCAAAGAAAATGTGGAGAGGAAGGAACGATCGATGGAACTAGAACGCTATAAACGCAGCTGGAATTTGAAAATTCAGGGCTCGAAAGAAATAACTAACGAAGACACCCGCAAAGAAGTTCTTGGTATCTTAACTAAGATCGCGCCACATCGGGCCTCATCAGTTGGCAACGCAGTGGACACCGTGCATCGTCTGGGGAAAAAAGAAGAAGGACGACACCGCCAAAATACTAATTCAGTTCAGCATGAGACGCCACCGAGACGCCTTCTGGAAACTCACAGGAGATTCCAAGACGTGCAAGGAGCTGCGTATCTTCTTCAAACAAGACAGGGATGCAAGAGCGGCAGTTTGGCTCAAAATGGAAGAAGCCAGAGGCGAGGGAAAGAATGTCTACTACCGAGGGCACGTCAGCTACATCAACGGAGCTCGGGTATTCCCTGATTGACTTAAGATACAACTTTAATAACCACACACAACTGTAGCAACATAAGGTGTTGGTTATATGGAAAGCATTTCTGTAGCTGCAATAAACAAATATTTCACATCCCTTCTCAAAGGATCAAAAGAAAAAAAAATTAGAACAAATTATTTAAATCTTCCCATTCGTCCAAAAGCAAAGGAAGTTCAAAACCTTTTCAGGGGTTTATCCCTCCAAGGAATTCCTAAGACGACGTTTTGCAATTGATGATGACACGTGTTCATTTTGTCATGGTAACGTTGAATCAACAGATCATCTTTTCTATGAATGGATGTATCGTAAAGCTTTGTGTCTGGCTTTTCCCTAAAATTCCAAATTTAAGTGCATTTGATAAGAATGACATTATTTTTGGATCCCTGAGAAGAGAAAAAGATCTTGAAAGAATATTAAATGTAATTATTGTTATGGGAAAATATTTCATTCACAAGTGCCGTTTCTTTAAAACAAAACCATCTTTCCCCATCACAAGGAACTCTGCCACCTCTTCTCATCAATGAAATTCATGTATAATCAACAAGCTGTGGAGACGTTTCATACGATAAACGAACTGAAACTAATGGAAAACCCCTAGTTATTCTATTATCTTTTATTTTTATTCATTTTATTCTTGTATTATTATTAACGTTACTATTATTTTTTACTTGTGTGATTGGAAGCAACCTGCGCTGGCTTTTCCAGTTTAGAACAATTCTAACATCATGCCATATTTGTTGTATATGCTGTTAATAAAGTTTGGGAAAAAACAAAACATATGGCCGCAGCCATCTTGGATTTTGACCTGGCAATCCAGTTTTCAAAATTAACTTTTTTTGTGTCTGGATAAAGCCACACACCAAAATGGAAGTCGGTACCTCATTTAATTTTTAAGTTATTATGCTCGCAACATGCAGGGACGGACGAAGGATAGCTGATGAGAATGTAAAACACTGGATTTTATCAATCTGATCTAGCAGGTAAAGCTAAAGCAGCTAAAGCGATTTCATTTAATAATACTTTGCCATTTTAGACCATGTTAGATATTTGGAAGTCAAGATCTGCTTTATGACTGCTGCACTGACTAAAACCAAGATCAGAATCAAGTTGAAGCTGTATAAGTCTGAACTAAATTGAAACGTTAAGAAGAGACATTGTGATACTTTGAGCTCATGCTTCTCCTTATGAACTGGAGAAATTGTAGATTGGTTGCACCAAGTCCTTTAGTAACACGAGACATTTGCTTGGCTAAGTAGCCTCAGTCAAGATTCAGATCTGATAACCCTTAGTGGTGACTCATGGGAACCAGAGTGGCCGTCGTCTCTCACCAGCATATAATAAAATACCTGGAAACCAGTTCAACTCGACTGCTTTGCATCAGTCTGCTTGGTCTCTCCACTGTCTTTGAAGAACTACTGAGCAGTTGGACCTCTTTTGGACTTTGGATGGAAACTGACGTTCTGGATAAATACCTCAGCATTGTTGAAGGACCAAAATTTGGGAAAAGGATAATCAACCAAACTGATTTGTGGAAAAGCCAACAAGAATAGAGACGTTTTGAGACACTAAGGGCTCCGAGAGACAAAGCCGCTCAGAGAGTTCCAAAGATGAAGATCAGAGTGGTTCAGATTTGGGGATTCTTGATGACCGTGTTGGGTTGGATCTTTGTGGCCTGCACTATGGCCATGGAGGGCTGGAAGATCTCTCCCGTTGGAGGCATGGGGGGCTCAGCCATCATCAAGGTGGCCTGGCACTGGTCCAGCTTGTGGAAATCTTGTTTTACAGATTCAACCGCTGTCACCAATTGCTACAATTTCCCCGTGCTCTGGTCTGTGGAGGGTATGTCAACATATACTGGCGTTATTCAAGCTGTCTCCCTTGTTTTGGAAATATGCTTTTAGAATAGCCTTCCTGTCCTTTCTTGTGATTCCAGGCCATATTCAAATAGTGCGAGGCCTGCTGATGGGAGCTCTTTCCGTGGGCATGCTGGGGTTTATACTCAGTCTGTTGGGGATGGAATGCACCTACATTGGTGGGAAAGACCAGTCAAAGTACAAGAAGATCTACACAGGTGGATGTTGTCACATCCTCAGTGGTAAATTTTTTTATTAACAATAATACGATTATTGTGAATTCCCTCTTTTTTTGAGTAGGCTACCGTTACTTTATCAATGTTTTCCATCCAGTGTTTTTCCAAATCCTTTTCAAAACAACTCTTTTTTTTAGGACTACAGTACAGTAGTCCCTCGCTACTATGCGGTTCGACATTCGATGCGGTTTTCAGCTCAAGATTGTACATGACACACGATTGGCTGATTGATGGAAGGTGACCAACCAGAGCATTGGGCTCTGTATCCTGGGCGCTGATTGGCTCAGTAACCAAAGCGTCAGTCCGTCTGCTCTGTCACTGTGCTTTGTTGTGAAATTTTCATAAGAGACTGAATTTATTTCAAGCCCATCCATCCATCCATCATCCATGATCCATCCGTCCATCCATCCATGATCCATCCATCTGTCTGTCCATCCATCATCCCATCCATTTATCTATCCATTAACCCATCTGTTCATCCACCATCATCCATCCGTCCATCCACCCATACATTCATCTATCCATCTATCCATCCATCCATGATCCATCGATCATCCATCCACCCATCCGTTCACCCATTCATCCACACATCCATTTACCCATCCATCATCCATCAATCTATGATGCATTCATCTATGATCCATTCATCCATCCATCCATCCGTCCATCCACCCACCCATCTGTTCATCTGAACATCCATTTACTCATTCGTCATCCGCCCATCAGCCATCCATCATCCATCCATCCACGATCCATTCATCATCCACCCACCCATGATTCATCCATTATCATCCATGTCTGTTCATCCACCCATCTGTTTATATATCCATCCACCCATCCATCCATTTTCTATCGGTTTGTTCATCCATTCAGCCATCCGTTCATTCATTCATCCACACATCCATTTACCCATTCATCATCCACCCACCCATGATCCATCCATTATCATTCATGTCTGTTCATCCACCCATCTGTTTATACTGTATATCCATCCATCCATCCATCCACACATCCATCATCCAGCCATCCATCCTTTTGTCTGTCCATCCATCCATTCATCCATCCATCCATCCATCCATTATCTATCGGTTTGTTCATCCATTCATCCATACATCCATTTACCCATCCATTCAGCCATCCATCCACCCATCTGTTTATCCATTATCCATTGGTCTGTTCATCCATCCATCCATCCAGATTTTACTTTACTAATTTGAAGGGCCCATTTTTAAGATCCATATTTTAAGTTTAAGACCACATTGTTTTATTTATATCTATCCAATGCTTTTTTCTTGAGGTCCACCTATTTTATGTTAAACCCCGTCAACCCAACATCCAAGTGATTTCAGTCTGTCATCTGCCTGAACAACAATGTCTAACATTTTTTGTGTCTCAATATGTTTTTGTTTTTTTGTTTTTTTCAGGTGCACTGTCCACATCAGGATATGCTGTTTATGCTCAGTACGTCTCAGAAGAATACTTTAACCCTAACTTCATTGGACTGAAGTAAGTTAAAAGGCGTCAACACATGGGTATAAATAACATACAAGTTTTTAAACCGTAACATTTTACGTTTTCAAATAGACTAATTGGTAAAGAAAATAAAACCATCAGTGGTGATCCCATTATAATTTAGCCAATTTCATCAATTTAAATAAAGTGTTCCTTAATTATTTCAGCATCATGTCAGACTCACATTACTGTTATGTACCTCTACGATCTCATGAGCTCAACCCTCCCATGACTCTCTTGGCCATTTTCATGATGCAGCTATTTACTAGAACTGACATGAAATTCAATTACTTTACTCAAGATAAATTTATGAAATTTTACTTCAAAGTGGGATACTTAATTCATTTTTCCACAAATAAAAGTCCACGAGGCATGCTATTGGCTACTACGTGTGCACATGACAAGACGTGATTGGTTGACGTGACAGCATCCAACTGAAGGTTCTCCGTTGGCTTACTATGTGTACACGTGACAAGATGTGACTGGTCAATGTGGCAGTAGGTGAAGGTACACTTTTAACTTATTAGATGTAAACGTGAAAAGACATGATTGGTCATTGTGGCAGCAGCTAGCTGAAGGTACGCTATTGGCTTGCTATGTGTACACGCGACAAGACATGATTGGTCAACGTAGCAGCAGCTAGCTGAAGGTACACTACTGGTTACTACATGTACACATGACAAGATGTGATTGGTTGATGTGACAGCAGCTAGCTGAAGATTCTCTATTGGCTTACTATGTGTGCACTCAACCAGCCATGATTATTCTACAAGGCAGCAGCTAGCAGAAGACAGACTATTGGTTTACCAAGTGTACACACGACAAGGTGTGATCGGTCAACTTGGCAGTAGGTGAAGGTACACTGTGTTAACTTGAGATGTAAACATGACAAGACATGATTGGTCAATGTGGCAACAGCTAACAGAAGGTAAGCTATTGGCTTACTATGTGTACACATGACAAGACGTGATTGGTCAATGTGGCAGCAGCTAGCTGAAGGTACGCTATTTAATAATAATAAATCAAAGAGCTGACGTGGCAGCAAACTCACACTAGGAGACTGGAACACGACAGGAACACCACAAGGGGAGACCCAACGATGACACGACAAAGGACAGGACTCACAGACAGGCTTATATACACAGACAAGACAGGACGTGATTACAAACAGCTGGGGACACAAGGAGAAATCAATCAAGACTAAAATGAGACAAACAAGGGTCCACAGAGAAGGGATGACCACAAGATGGTGCCTTCCCTACAACCTGTGTACATCCATCATCTTTTACTTGCTTCTTACTCTTTGGGTCACTGGCGCCCATGTCCAGGTTACCTGTGCCCACCACTGCTAAAATGTAAAACTACAGTATTCTTACATGTTAAAATTCTTTCTTTATTTAGGGTCGGAACCCCTCAGATTTTGCATTTAATTTCTACAGGTATAACCTTGGCGCTCCCATTTTCCTTGGTTGGGTGGGCTCAGCCTTTCACATGGCCGGAGGTTTTTTCTATCTATGGTCAGTGTGTACACCACTCTGTGGAGAAAACAAAACGTAAGTGGAGACACATGCTCACTGCAAAACTCAAATTACAGAAATCACTCCATTCACGCGTGCCTAAAGAAATTCTAGAACCCTCTCTGCTTGATGCATCGTTCTGTTACGAAACTTGAAGTCGGGGGTGTTCAGACAGTGTCATGGACATTAACCCTCAAAATAAACTTAGTGTAGATGTCTGAAACCAGTTTAAGGCCCTGTCCACACTACTTTTGAAAGAAGGACATTTTTGGTGGTAGCGTAACCTCCTGTCCAAAGGACACTTCTATCAATGAGTGTCATAGAAATCAAAACAACAATGGAGCTGTTTTTACGGTTTTCTCCGTGTTAGTCTCACATCATCTTGATCCTGTCACTATTAAACATTATGTCAGAAATGGTCAATAACTGAGAGGAAACTGTAAACAGTCTTTTTCTTGTGGTTGCTCCCTCTTCAGGGGTCGCCACCGTGCATCATCTTCCTTAATCTCTCTCAGTCTTCTGCCCTCCCACTAATTACCTCCATGTTCTATCTAACTGTGTCCATAGCTCTCCTCGTCGTCCTTTTCCTGGCAGCTACATTTCTAACATCCTTCTACCCACTGTCCAAACCATCTCAGTCTGGCCTCTCTAACTTTATCTCCCAGTTGTTCAACCTGTGCTGTACCTCTGTGGATCTCATTCCTAATCTTATCCATCTTTGTCACTCCTTAGGAGAACCTCAACGTCTTCATTTCTGCCACTTTCAAATCTGTCTCTTGTCTTTTTGTCCACTGTCTCCAGACCATACAACAAACAGCTGGTCTCACCACAGTCTTGTAAGAGTTTCACCTGATATTTGCTGACATCCTTTAGTTATAAATCACTCTTGAAATTACAAAATAAACTGTAAACAGTATCAAAGATACATAAAAACAAGTTTTAGATTATTTGTTAGTAAAGAATAACCATTCCCAAATGGCATTTTTGCATAAATTACTGACTTGTATATCAGACATACGCCATTGTTTATGTGTCATAAAAATAAAGTTATGCTAAGGCTAAATGAGGTCTAAATGTAGCCGAAGATATAAAATGCTAAATTAAGGATAGAGCTAGACCTTCCATTGAACAGGTCCAAGAACTAAATGTAGATAAAACAGATGTTTAGAAGAATAAGGCAACACCAAACAGTTTTCTAGCATACCTCCTATCCTATGAGTTTAGCATAGTAGCAAACTGGTCCTAAATGTAGAACTGATGATTGTAGGAATGTTCTTAGCTTTTTGTGGATTTGAACAGAAATCAAACATTGTTTTTCAGTTTGAACAAATTTTTTGTGTGGCAAAAAAACCTGGTGATCCTGAAACCGCATTGTTAGCTTTAGCATTAGCATGCCAAAATTCCATTTTTAAAGAAAGTATTGTAACTAAATAAATGTAAAATCTCAAGAGAAAACTAAAAACAAGTACGTCTAAAGGTTTGCTGAAATGTCCATATTAGAGTGTAGAATAATGTGTAATTTTATAACTTTATAACAAAAAAAAGTTTGTCTTTCATCAGAGATATCAATGTTCGAGCACAAGTGGACCCAGAGGAAAACAAGCCAACTGAAGTCCCTTCAGACAAATCAGAGATGAACTCTAAAACCAAAATGTCTTCCATCTCCGAGCTGTCGTCCAGATCTGAGCGCTCAGACGTGTCGCCCATATCGTCTAAAACAATGCGCATGGCCAAATCTGGACGCATAGCCGGGTCAGGACGGTCGTCCACAACGGGACGTACATCAGTTGAGTCTTCAGGATCAAGATCAGTATCAGGTTCTGGGTCAAGGTCCAGCCTCTCAACTTCATCGGAATCGCAGAGCAACAGCTACAGCGGGCGTACCGTGTCCTCGCTGTCAGACAGTTTGACTGGTGAATCTACACCATTCGTCAAAAACACCTACATTTGAATTGACGTGAACAGTGAGTGAAGGACACATTAAAAGGATTGTCTGGATTTCATGGTCTTTTTAAGAAGTGGTCATATCTTAACTGGAATAGATGGAGGTCAAAGCAATTCTAGTTTGAAGAACCAGGAAGAAGTTCTGATGGGGATCAAATAACGAGCACATTCTCTGAGAGCAGTTACTGCCACAGATGTTGTTGGGTTGAGAAAGTAACAATGTAACCAACTGCAGGTAATACTCACTACAATGTGACATACAACCATACTTAAAACAAAATACATATTTTCATTTTTATGTGCGGAGAAACGTTTCAGTGAATGTTTTGTATTAATAAAATCTTTCTGTTTAATGTTTTTGTGTTGTTTTTTGCTTGAACACATGTAAGCACAAACTTGCATTTGATGTGGTAGCTCGGTGGTCTCTGCCGCAGTCTGTACAGTACACATCATATAATCAGACACAGTATGTTTCCAGTACCAAAAATGTGAAGATGTTTTAGAACTCTCACAAAGAAACAAATACTGCAACTAGGCCTGTCACGATAACAAATTTTGCTGGGCGATTAATTGTCTCAGAAATTATTGCGATAAACGATAATATTGTTTGAAATTTTGCGATAATTAGAAATTATTGTTTAATTTAAGAAGAAACATTTGTTAATTTGTTTTGCATGTAGTACCTTTTTCAACCACCAGATGGCAGTATAAAATTGAACCAAAGGATGGATAGTGAGGGAGCGAGCAGCATGTCTCTAAGAAAAATGGGAGGGACGCCCCTTGACATGACATGGGCTGTCTCTCTTCGGTTCTCAAAATGACAGACGTTCGGTGTGGTTTGAGCTCTTTAGTATAGCATTTTTCACACAAAGCTTTTAATACTTTTTTTTTAAACAGTAAACAAGTTCTCAGCTTCTTTTTGCAGAGGAAAAACTTTTTACATAAAGGCACGGGTTTCAACCGTGAATTTAGAAGCTTCAACAGAAAATATCTACCTGGTCAATTATTTATTACTGCAAACTGTAAGAAATTGACAAGCATGTATAGCCTGACCAAAAAATAATAATAAATAAATTTAAAAAACTGTTGTGTTTGGTGTAACAGTAAATCTTGACAATAAATCTTACATGTTGAAAAACCTATTTCCCCTTAAAAAGTGTCCCATCATTTGAGAAAATGCACTCACTTGTGTGTAGACTGAACACGTGAAAACTTATCTTTTTCAAGTGAACTCCCTATTTTTTGCCGTTTGCCTCTGGTTTGGTGTTTAATGGACTGGATGTTTGGAGTCTAAGCTATGACATATTGTCAATAACAGAGACCTCAGTAGCATGTGGAAGAACCATATACAGCCACATCAGCCTAGCACCACCTCCTCATGCTGCTCACCAGCTTGGTCACTCACTGCCAAGGGACTCACACAGTTGTTATTTACAAATGAAAGGCACATAGGGTGGAAATGTAGGATATACCATTTAAACAGTGCCAATATATTGTACATTTTTTTATTATTCCTCACCTAAGGGTGGCCCTAGGGTCAAGGGGGTCCTCAGTTGTGGTAATGACAGCTGGTATTGGTCTAATATGTTGAAGGACTGCTATGAAACTCCACTGCTGTGGTGAACTTTGGTGTGCTGTGGACAGTAAAACAAGACCACAGACTTCCTGTGGATGTCCTTATATGGTTTTGTAATAATGGACAGAAAAGCAACGGAACTGTGTAATTTCCATCTTATACCCAAACAGTCAGAGGTCTCCTGTTGCTGGGCCTCTGCCTTGGTTTGTCTGAGACTGTGCGCTTGATTTTTGGGGTTGAGTGCACATTTGTTGATGGGGACCACAGAAGCAAGAACAAGATGTTGCGTAGAGAAATATACTATGGAAGCAACTTCTTGGAACAGCTAATCCTGGTTTGTCTTGTTCACCCACGCATGTGGCGTCTAATGTCCTTAAGCAGGCGTTTCAGATGTGGCTGGGTTTTGTTGACACAAACAGTTCCGCCATTTTACACGACAAAGCAGATCCAATAGATTCTACCAACCTGTTCCTTGTCTTGGCTCCACTGTTCAATGGGCAACGGCATACAGAGCTACTCATCCAGAAAGGTTTGTTAACCTATCTTTGGTATAACCTGGAGAATTGAAAGCATTATTAAAATGAAATGAATTTGAAGGAGGAATGATGTACTGATAAATGTTTCTGAAGCAGACGAGCCACATTTGACCATCGGACGGAGAAGTACTCATATGGCTCAAACTGAATAAATACTGTATTCTGATTCACAAATCTCGGGACGCCTTTCACATGTATTCCAATTACAGACTGCAACTATTAATAGAAAAATGTTGGGCACCTAAAAAAAGTCACATATAACTTTTACTGTAAACAAGATCATATCACAACCTGCAAACAAACAATACATGACCTCTGTTTCAAAAGGTTAGCCGTTTAGCCTGCGTAGTTTATCTTAAATACGTTTTTGTTGCTTTTTATTGTTTTGAGGTCTTTAAAAAGTTTTGTCGCCTTAAAACTCTAACGTAGAGCCACATACTATAGATCAGAATTCTATATATTTGCTGAGCAGCAAAGTGAGCAGTAAAATATGAATACAGTTTTAAAAAATATAAATACAGTACAGTTTTATAGTTTTGTATCTCTATTTTCCAGTAGTCATTAAACTAATTAGCTTTGTCGGCTTCAGTTCTGTCAGTAAAAACTTTCACATTGAAGATCAGGACGAATACGTTGTTTTGTGCTCGTAAAGCTTCTCTAAAAAAATCTGGTCTGTTTCAGTCCTAATACAACAGAAAACAAAGTTCAAGCTCAACCATCCAGGTACCAAATCCAATAATGCTCAGTCAGGTCATCGGGACAGTTTATTTTTTGTAGACGTTTCGCCCTCTATCCGGAGAGCTTCATCAGTCTGAGGAGTTCCAACCGTTTCTCCACCAAACAGTAAACTCCTTAGGTGGACCAACCAGTTTGTTGGAGATAACCCCACCTGCTTGGTGGGGTAACGGTTTACCGGTACTTGGAAGTCCTCAGACTGATGAAGCCCTCAGGATAGAGGGTGAAACGTCTCTACAAAAAAGAAACTGTCCAGATGACCTGACTGAGCATTATATAACAGAAAACTTTTTTTCTGTTTTCGTCTAATAATAATGTCTAGGTTTATTGAGAATTAGCTCATTAGGTTCTATATACTGTATTTTATTAGAACTTTTTTTTTTTACTTCATTTTTGACCCATTTCATTGGTCTGACAGTTCTTGAAACGAGGTGTACGGGTAAAACGGTCAGGGTTGTAATCCTACGCCATCCCTGATGGGAGCATGAAAGATGCTTACTGGACAAAGAGCTACATAAAGATAAGATGAGAGAAAAACCAAAACATCCACGTTACTGATGTTTAACAAAACACATCAGCAATGACTCAGAAGGCATCCCCCAGTCTTGTTTCCCACGGTGAGACATGGTCTGTTCTTCATTTCTGAAGTAGACTTTGGTATAGTACCAGCACTCATGAAGTACCGTACGGTAATTATGTATGTGGAGATTGGCTGCTTTATTATGTGTCTGTGTGGCTGGATCCTGGTGAGTTCCACACTTCCCACGGAGTATTGGACCTTTTCAGAGGTGAGCGGCCTTGTGTTAACCACCTCTAAGCACTACTCCAATCTATGGAGGGACTGCGTCTCGGACAGCTCGGGGGTGTCCGACTGTAAGGACCATCCCTCATTGCTGGCTCTGCCTGGTAAGATACTCCAATGTTTAAATACATAAATATTTATTTACTTTGTTTAATTGTAAAAGTTAGTGTGTAGCGATTAGGATGGGGAATTACTATACGGAAACCTAACGCTGCCACCCCACCAGAAATATAATAGAATTGTAACCCTAATTGAGATTTGCATAAAACAGTCAATACAAAAAAAAAAAAAAAAAAAAAACCACGTGATTCTGGTAACTAAAATAGCAAATAAAATTCCTAAACTACCATTTAATTGAAGTTTTCTACCAGGTATTTCTTTATAACTTTATAACCCTTTTAGTTTCTCTGGAAACTGATAATTTTTTCTTTGTAGCACTGGGAATTCCCATCGTTTAACATAGACCAATAACGTCATTGTGAAGCTTGGGGATCCTCCTTTTAAAATGTAGGACTGTATTTCCTGATGACATCATTCTAGACTGATAATGAAATTTCCAAACTGGCACTACAGTAAACACAACTAGCTTGTTTACAGGTGATAAACTGCTCAAATTTAACAAACTAGTATCATTTTGAGATGGAGAAACAGAAAATAAAAATAACTCAGTGAAAAATGTTTCATTGTGACTCGTTCCCAGTACATACCATATCTATATATGTGATATTTTTGTTTTTGGAATTCTTTCATGTTGTAACAAAACATTTGCGGTATTACAATGTACTTACCATGTTATAAACGATTCATGTTTAAACATTGTAAATAAACTATGAAAATGTGATTTATTTTTTTTTGGCGCAACATGAAATGTACAACGATGAATGGTTTATTTGATAACACAATTTGTTTCTTTTTCATTTTTGCTTGTGTGGCATTCATTTGCTTACGTAGTTTATGAAAGTCTTGATAAATCATGTTTTTACTTTAATATCCTTTAATCAATTGCTTACAAAAATGAGCTTGAACAAGTTTTGTTTTGAGAAGTATTGCCCTTTAAAACATTTAATTAATTGTTTTTCAATGTACAGGCATTTTGAATCCAACCACACTGAAGCAAACCCAGATGGAATTGTTTTTTTTTGGGTGGTGGAGGGTTGCAGATTTTATGACTACAAAGAATAGTGCATGAAAAGTTCCTTGTTATACATTGTATTTTCATGTTTTTCATATTTTTATAATCAAATGTTTTCACATTATCGCTAATAGCTAATATGTTATGACAAAAACTATGTAAAGACAGTGAATTAGTTGTTGTAATAACTTAACTTTTGTTGGAGTGGCAACAGTTTGCGTCCATTTAATTTCTCATTATAGATTCACATTTGAATACAATTTTTAATATTACTGAAAGCTTGTAAGTTTGATGGCTATTAAAACCATTTACTGTTATAAATGTGAGATTTTTCTAATTAGTATATAGTTCTAGTTCTCATCACTGAGAATGGAGGTGATTTGTTATTAAGATTTTACCTATTGGACATCCTGCTCCGCCCATATCAGATCTAACCAATCCCCTTCTGACCACGCCCATCATCACTGTAGCCCCACCCACACATGCACTTCATAGTCGAGGGTTAATGCCTGACAACTGATAACATTGTCCATTTTAATGCAGCCAGTGTTATATTAAACTTTTTTTTTAAATTCAACAAAGTTTGACTTTTATGTTAATTTTTATGCTAACAACGAAACAGAAACCTGAACACCAAGGCAGAAAAAAAATTAAATGACACTACGTGAATCTAATTTTTTGTAATTTCTTCTCAGGTTTCCTGCACGCCTGTAGAGCGCTCGCTGTCTGCGCCGTCATCACCGGCTTCTTCGGAGGGGTCCTCACGCTAATTGGGATGAAATGCACGAAAATCGGCGGAACAGAAATCACTAATGCGCGGGTCACTTTTTCTGGCGGCGTAACCTACCTCGTCTCAGGTAAAATCAAAGTTATACTGAATCTCCAAACGTCCAGACAATGTCAACCAATGGTTATATTTTCCTTTAGGATTTTGCGGTATGATCGTATACTCTTGGTGGGCGAACAAAGTCGTTACGGAATTTGTGGATCCAAACTTTAAGGCACAGAAGTGAGTAGCAGCTCAAACGTGAATAAATAAAATGTTTGTGATGCGTATAAAAAGCTCAATGCTTTTCTTTATTCGCTCTAGGTTTGAAATTGGGGTGGCTGTTTTTATTGGCTGGGGAGGCTCCATTCTACTTATCTGTGGAGGGACAGTGCTAACTTATTTCTCGGCAAAAGAAGGCTTAGTATCCAGGTGAGTACACAATCTACTGTAACGCTTAAAACAATAGTAAGAACTTGGAAGAACTCCATCTTGTGCGTATCTTTACTACAGTTCCACAAAAAGGGAACGGAGACGGGTTTCTTACGCCACTGCCCGTACCAGACGTACGTATATGCCCATGTCGTTATCCAGAATGACTCTGGGGCCTCCGCTGTATTATCCAGGTGCGAGGAGCCACACGACCAAAGCGACAAGAACTGCTCAAACTTTCAGCCGGGACACCTTCGTCTGAACCATGCACAATCTCAACGCCGAGATGTTTTTGAGAAATTCACTTCAAATGCTGGAAACAGGGTCAACATCATAAAAACTAACACTTTCGTCCTCACCTTGTTACGTTTTAAATCATTTACATTCTTGTAAGATAGTGATCACAAACTAATTCCTCTTCCTGGGAAACAATCTATCAGCACGTGGCTATTTACACTACTCCAGATATTTTTACATATACAGTACAGTATATTAAATACCCTGAAGTACCCATTTGCACCACTAGGTGGCAATCACGAAAACGCTAAAAATGTTTAAAAAAAGAAAAGAAAATTTCTTAGTTTCGCTAACGATGTTTCGGAACAATGGTAACTCGTCCTTTGTTGTTTATATGACACCATTAGCATCAGAAGCATTTACAATAGTGGGAGAGTGTTCTCCCCTAGAAAATTTTGAATTAAGTAAATGCCATTTCCTGCATTCTGGTGTATTTTAACGGGTTGCTAAACATCTACGATTATTTAAACATGTTAATAACAAATGTTACTTCAATTTCTATTATATAAATTACCATAAAATCAATTCTCAGCCCACCATGTCTTTTGTGTTTTGGTCCCTCCAAATTAAAATAAACCCCTTTAGGGTTTTGTGGACTTACAACAAAGTCAAAATATTCTCATTTAGAGGTGGTGCCCTACGTGTGCAATTAATTAACAAACTACTGAATAAATTAATAAAAATAATGTATTAAACTTTACATATTTTCTCTAGACTGAGCAGCTTTTCCCGCATATACAGTAGAAAAAACTGTCAATGTAGGCTATATTTTGGTACATTTATATATATACAGTATACGTATATATATATATACACACAGTATATATATGTACAATATATATATATATACAGTATATATATAATATATATATATATATACAGTACTGTATATATTTACAGTATATATATAGA
>JARVGV010000713.1:8676887-8687491 GCA_031762435.1 Hypsolebias longignatus
CCGATTCATCGATTAATCGATAAAATATCGGCCGATTCTTCGATTGTTGAATTAATCGTTAGTTGCAGCCCTAACTGCTTCCCAAATTTTTATCAGCATGTGGCCATACCAACATGTGGAAGCAACACGTTGGACCGTGCTGGCAGCCAGGAACACTGCCTTCAGGTCTGGAAACTCAGAGGACTCAGAGGAGCTGAGAAGGACTAGTATAGAGCTGGTTGCTGGCATTAAGAGGGACAAGGCCACATGCACAGAGGATCGAGGGTCAATTCACCTCACAAGACCCACGGAGCATGTGGAGGGGCATTAAATGCAGATTAAACAGATTATAAAGGCAGGAGCAAACAATGCCCTAAACACCCATCTCTGCCTGATGCCCTCAACAAGTTCTATGCACGCTTAAATAGCACCAAGCACGTCAAACTTTATTCGACACTGAGAGGAGCGACTGACCTTTCCCGTAGTTTTTCTTGTTAACGTTTCCGTTCTGGTCTTGGAAGGCCTGGAGCGGTTTTAGGTCGATCTCCTGCAGCTCGCTGACGTCTGACCAGTCGTCCTCGTCTTCATCGCTTTCCACCTTTGTGACTTCTGTCCGGGTCACTGGCGGTCGGGACTGCAGGTGTTTGGAGGCCTGGCCGACTGAAGCGTGCCTTGTCGGGACTGGACTGGGTTTACTGGCTTTGGTCTGAGCTGGCGCCGCCTGGTTTAACCTGGGTTTCGGTGACTTGCTCTGTTGGGGCACCTCCTCCTCCTCCTCCTCCTCAGAGTTGGACTCCTCCTCTTCAGATTCCTCATCTGAACTAAAGGGAGGGGTCCTTCACAATAAGAGCGCAGAACCTAACTGTCGTTGAACTTGAAATATGAACATTGATGATCCAAATCCTGAGAGGGAACGTTTCCTTACTTGCTTGTGACGATCCTCAGAACAGTCCTGTTGTTGGGCGTAGATGTCTTCGGCTGGACGGTTCTGGTTCTTGGAGCTGGCTGCGGGGTCTTCGGCTGTTTGACAGAGGCTCCAGACGTCACCTGGCTGGCTCTGGAGGGCAGGCTGCTGGACCGCGGGCGGATCTGCATCACTGAACGCAGACAAAAGCCATGTCAGAACCTAAATTGGCAGATTTAGAGCTCTAGCTTACGTGTTAAGGCACCTTGAACAGGCTGTTTGGATCTGGTCTGAGAGTCTGGAGCAGCTTGGTTCTTCTGAACTCCCAGTTTCTGATCCACAATGCTCATCATCTCCTCCCAACAGCTCCAGTAGTCCGGCGTGGTTCTCGCTGCAGCCTCCCGCCTCGACTTCAACTTGGCCAGGAGAGATGTGAGCTCCTTGTTCTTCAGACCACTTTGATCCTAAAAGAAGAACTCAAAATCAAACTCGCTCTACGGACTGAACAGAACCTCTTGATCGTGCCAGCATGGCGTCACCTACACTCCTGACGCCCAGGCTTTCTAGTTTCTTGACGACGGAGAGTTCGAGCTCCGGTCGCATCTCCCGCTTCATGTTGGGGTTCCTCTTCAGAGCGCTGCTGGGCGTCCTTTTAGCAGCTGCAGGCGCAGGTTTGTTCACCGCCGGCCTCTTCTCCGAGATGCTGCTGGAGTCTGGAACAGAAACCCGACAAGAGATAATCTGAATCCAAGCAGAAACGTTTTTGTTTTCTGTGAAAGTGCAGCGAGAATGCTGCGAGCCGAAAGACTCTGTGAAGAAGCTGAGATGGTAAACTAGCAAGAGCAGCAAAAAAAGCTAAAAGTAGCTAAAGTTCAGTTAAAAGCTAAATGTAGCAAATGGCCAACTAAAAACTAAAAGTAGCAAAACATTAGTTATTACATACTAAAAATAGAGTAGCTGAACAGAAGCTAGAAACTAAAAGTAGCTAAAGAAAAAGAAGAAAAACACAAAGAAGCTAAAAGCTACAAGTATCAATAAACTAGCTAAAAGTATCCAAATGCTAACTGAAAGCTAAAAGTATCAAAAAGCTAGAAAGTAAAAAATAGCGAACGTAAAGATGAAAGCTAACAGTAGCTGAACAGAAGCTAGAAACTAAAAGTAGCTAAAGGGACATCAATAAAAACAAAAAGAAGCTAAAAACCACTATCAATAGACAAGCTAAAGCATCCAAATGCTAACTAAAAGCTAAAAAAATATTTTAAAAAAGCTAGAAAATAAAAATAGCCGACATAAAGATGAAAGCCAAAAGTAGTTGAACAGAAGCTAGAAACTAAAAGTAGCAAAAGGAACATCAATAAAAACAAAAAGAAGCTAAAAGCCACTATCAACAGAAAAGCTAAAGTATCCAAATGCTAACTAAAAGCTAAAAATATATTTTAAAAAAGCTAGTAAATAAAAATAGCTAACTTAAAGATGAAAGCCAAAATTAGCTGAACAGAAGCTAGAAACTAAAAGTAGCTAAAAGAAAACTAAGAAAAAAAAGAAGCTATAAACTACAAATATCAATAGACTAGCTTTACCAAATGTTAACTAAAGGCTAAAGTATCAAAAGGCTAGAAAATAAAATAGCAAACGTAAAGATGAAAGGTAGCTGAACAGAAGCTAGAAACTGAAATTAGCAGAAGAAGCTAACTATGTGCTAATAACAAGAAAAACTGGAGCAGCTACACTGAATCAGATTTTAAAGAGAAGAATGTTTTGAAGGAGTTGAGATCTTAACGCATTTCTACGGGGGAAATATTTATAATTCAACTTGGATATTTTCATCAAATATAGATATTACCAAACCAAAAGCCACCGCTCCCTTCCTGAGATGAACATTTGAATATATAAAGGGTTAAAATAGCAAGTACCGGTACTGCTATATAGAAGTAATCAGTGGGGGAAAAAAATCGTAGAGAAAAATAATAATGAAGGGAAACGATGGTGTTACAGCTGGCAGAACCCAACATGCACAGAACCAGGTCCACAAGAAGTCAAGAACGTGGAGCAGGCAGAGGAGAACGGCAACAAGATGATGGATGGAACGTAACGACCAAAAATCAAAGCATTCACTGCAGACGTAAAACCTTCCCGATTCTCAGATTGGCGTTTTGAGCTTTTAGAATGGGATTCTATGGCAAGGTTACGACACGACCATTACTTTATCTCATTTGTTTTATTGAATTCTTGGAAACGTACGACTGCTGCCTCTGGAACAGTACGCTGCGGCTAACTCTGCTAGCCACGGACACCTGTGTTCCTTTGTTTTCATCAGCCCAACAGAGGAGCGGGCTCATATCCTGGGAGTAAAGCTGTAGCTAACCTATGAGGGTAGCTTCTACTTGGTTATCTTTTCAAAATAAAAGTATGATGGTGGAAACTGACATCTGATCAAATCTGCATTTTATAATATTCAAAAATCTCTGTCCAAAATGACTTTATGCCACTTTCAACTTTACATTATGAATGATATAAGATATTCTGTGATGTGCTACAGCTAACTGCTGTGGCTGCTATTCAGTAAGAACTAGAGATTTAGATGTAAATAACTAAACTTATGGTGATGAGAGGTCGTATAAATTAGTATTTGTATTGACGCCTACAACGTTTTTAAGATTGATGTTTTAAGACAACAACCCACTTTGGTCTCAGCTTCGCTCAGATTAGCCGTTAGCTTGTCAGTTAGGTCAAAATTAAAGTATTTCTCCAAACTCAAGTCATTCAAAGCGCCATCTACAGCAGGTGAGATATTGCTTGTTCATAACCTTTCCAGAGGACCTTACTTAAAACCACCTGGACTGTGGTTTTAAGCAAAGTGCTGCTCAGAACAGACTCATTCATGCAGCAGCATGCAGTCGATCCACTCCGTCGCCTCTTTACCTTTCTCCTCTTCCGACAACTCCTGAATAGGATCCAGCTTAAGAGCAGAGACTGACTCCTCTACACGGGCGGCACCAAAGGAGGGGGGGACAAGTCATCGGAAGTCAAATAAAAAAAACGAGTATTAAAACGGAAGTGCTGGTATCATCACTGCTTCAGGAACTGTGAAGTCCTTCGTGCACTGAAGATGACGCTCGTAACCCAAAGAGGTTGCGCAACCAACTCACCGAGTCCGACTCTCTTTGGTTTGAGCTCTGGGGCCGGAGCCGTGACAGTAACTAGAAAACAACACAGTCATTTTATTGATTCATCATCCAGATGTGCCACTTTAAACGTGCACTTCTGAATTAGGAACGGTTTGTTGCTTTTTGCAGACAGTAAACTCTAGAAAAACCCATACCTGGTGCTTCGACCACTTTAGGGGGTGGATTATGAGAAACAGCCCTCATCTGTAAAAAACGAGGACATTTTTCTGGTTGAACAATTTTCACAATTAAAAATATAAGCTGTGGTTGCTACTTTTAGCTAGCTATACGGTACTTTTAGCTAGTGTTTCTGTTTGATCACTTTATGCTAGAGTTTTGCTACAGTTACGTAGCAGCTAGCATTTATAAAAATTAAAAATAAATTCCTCTAGTTATCTTTAGTTAGCATTTTCTTACTTTTAGCCTTTAGCTAGCATGTTTTATTATTATTTATTTTAGTTGGGGGAGTTGAACCTGCGACTTTCTGATCACAGGCCCATCTTCTCTAACCTTTGCGCCATCACTCCTAGCTAGCATTGTGCTACATTCAGCTTTCAAGACATTTTTCTGGTTAAACGTTTTCAATTAAAAACCTAACATGCGACTAACCTTTTGAGTTGTGCTACTTTTTCTTTTTTTTTACCTAGCGGTTTGCAAAAAAAAATAATAATAAAAAAAAATAAATAAAAAAAATAGTACAAAAAATGTTTACAAAAAGAAAACGCTAACAACACTAAAATGCTAACAGAAAAAGCTATCGAAAGATAGCTTTTTCTTTCTGCTAGCATTTTTTTACTGTTAGCATTTTTTACTTTTAGCCTTTGGCTAGCGTTTTTTAATTGTTAGCATGCATTGTGCTACATTTAGCTTTTTTTTTGTTAAACATTTTCCATTAAAAAACCTACCATGTGGCTAGACTTTTGAGTTGTGCTACTTTTGTATTTTAGCTAGCACTTTGCAACGGTAAAAAAAAAAATGCTAACAGAGAGAAAAAAGCTATTGAAAGATAGCTTTTTCTCTCTGTTAGCGTTTTTTTTACTGTTAGTCTTTACTTAGCATTTTTTTCAATTGTTAGCTAGCATTGTGCTACATTTAGCAATTTTTGGTTAAATATTTTAAATTAAATACCAAACATGTGGCTAGCCTTTTGAGTTGTGCTATTTTTCTTACTTTTGCTAGCATTTTGCAACAGAAAAACAGTAAAAATAACAAAATAAAAATAAAAAAGAAGAAAAGGCTACTGAAAGATAGCTTTTTCTTTCTGTTAGCATTTATTTTAGTTAGCATTTTTTTTTAATTGTTAGCTAGCATTGTGCTACAGTTAGCTTTCAAGACATTTTTCTGGTTAAACATTTTTCACTTTAAAAAACCCAAATTATTGCTCAGGTTTGGCAGCATTTAGCTTGACCTTTGTATTTTACGTAAGTTAGCATGTTGTACTTCAATCAGAACTCAGCGTTCAAATTGCAGTTTTGTAGAAAATGCAGTTCCTATAGTCATTTTCGATGCGCTCCTTTAGCTACTAGTGCTCGTCAGGACCCTTGGCGTTAAACAAATCCTCTCAGTGTGGCTTCGTCTGATAAAAACCTGAACTGCGCAACAAGAAACACTGAACTTGACCGATTAAGATTGAAGTTTTCATTAGTTAAATTTATCCTTTAAAGACTTAATGACACGGAATTTCATTTGATTTTAGTCATTTACCAAAACTGTTTGAGTATAAATGATGTAGTTTATGTGATTAAAGTGTTTTCAATGAACTACTAACTTCCTACAGTACTGTAAGACATCAACACATGAGTAAATGGAGGATATCCTGAACAAGGCCTCACTTCCTGCCCCGACAGACCTCAGACCCGGAGCGAAACGAGCTGACCTGCTCCCTCTGAGCCTTGATGGTTTGCTCGTTCTCCTGCAGCCTCCTGCTCATCTCCTGCTGCAGCCGACGGTTGTGCTGCTGGTGCTCCGTCACGGACGACTGCATCCTGCTCAGCTCATCCAGCAGCTGGAGGGCGACAGGACGAGTTCTTGACTGACCCGTGTCTACAAGGCGGATGCATGCAGCGGGTCGGGGACACGCACCTGATTCTTTTCAGACTCGTGCTGCTCTTTAATGGCTTGCAGTCTGGCTTCCCACTTTTTATCCTAAAAATAAATAAATAAATAAATAAATGTTTCAAAATAGCTTAAAGGGACAGTTCCAAATCTTTTGAAGTGGGGTTATGTGGAGCAGTTATGAACATTTACAATCTTACCTGTTGTAGATAGCATTTGAACCACCTCAGTTAGGAGACAGAGTGTACATCTGAATAGACTGACGAGCTAACGGCTAGTCTAAGTACTGCTCTCTTAAAACGACTGCAATCTTAAAAGTCATAATGATACATGCGATATTATGCTAACAATAAACACTGGCAAAAGCATTATTACCTTCCTTTAGTCACATTAAGATGGAATAACTCACTTTAAGCTGTGTCCTGCTCAGACTAGCCGTTAGCTCTTCTTAACTGCCTGGCCGACACCCAGGACTGGATGGCTTCAAACTTCTGAAGTTTCAACGAGAAGAAGTCTGAAGTCATGTTGTTCCACCCCAATGGCTCATTCACGAACCACGACATTGACCTTCTCTCTCTAGCTCCGCTAGAGAAACAGAGTCACTAATCTGGGGGTGATAATGGACTCTTCCCTGAAACTTAACAGTCACGTAAACATGATTACCGGTAATAAATCCAGCTTCTATCAGCTGAGGCGGCTGTCTAAGCTGAAGCCCATACTGTCCAGAAAGAACCTTGAGACAGTGATCCATGCTTTCATAACATCGAGGCTCGATTACTGCAATTTACTTCTGTTTGGAATCAGTCAGTCCTCCACTGCACGGCTACAGCTGGTCCAAAATGCTGCAGCGTGATTCTTAACTAGTACAGGCCATAGAGAGCACATCACACCAGTTTTGGCGTCCCTGCACTGGCTACACATTCACCTTTGGATCCAGTTTGAAATACTCATGTATGTTTTTAAATCTCTGAACAGTTCTGCTCCATCTTATCTCACTGACCTTCTGCAGCCATATGTCCCACCACTCTCTCTGAGGTCAGCAGACCAGATGATCCTGTCAGTCCCAGAAACTCGTCATAAGCTCAGAGGTGACAGGGCTTTCTCAGTTGCAGGTCCAAGACGGTGGAATGAGTTGCCACTGAGTGTCAGGCAGGCTCCCACACTCAGTCTTTAAGTCTCATTGAAAACTCACTTCTATTCTCTTGGTGTAATTTGTTTTGATCCTGTCTGTACTATACAGTGTTGGCCATTTAATTATTATGTGTTGCTATTTGTATCAATATTTTTATTTTGTTTTCTTGTTTTAAGTGCTCTATAAATAAATTGGTATGGTGTACAATCTAATAAACGCTTTGTACAAAATCAGTTTAGTGTTAAGTGATTATAACAAAGCCTAAACTTATGCAACCAGAAGTTGCAACATATATCTACATTTAAAACACACAAAACTGAGCACAACTAGCTTTAACTTTTAATTTGACCATTAAGCATACAGTGTAACTGACAGAAAATGGAGGATTTACCTGCAGTTCCCTTCGTACAGATGAACATGTGGTACTTCCTGTTTATCACTGTTGTGTTCAGCGGCTCCTGAGGTCGCCATCAGTTTCTTGTAAACACTTTAGAGAGGACCTCGTGCAGACACGCTGCAAACGCTTCAAAAAAATTCTTCTCCAATGAAAGTTCACTTTTACAGCGTTGTTTAGTCAAACGACTGTAGGAGCTTTGTCTTGTTGCACTCCACGGAACAAAAGCGAGTTTTTATGTTCCCTTTCACCAGATAAAACTGAAGAAGAAAAAAAAAATGGAAGTATGAAAACTTTTGTTGTTTTATTATCAAATGGCTAAAAAGCAATTCAATGTGTTTTAGTTTAGAATTTTGAAACCAAGGTAACTAACAACGTGAAGCTGCTTGATTGTGTGACACAACCGGGTCTCTCAAACCTTAGTACTTCCAAACAGCGGTTTTTATGTCGGGACTTTTTTTTAATTGTTGCTGATTTCAAGCGCAGATAATGGTTTTCTTTTGCTGCGGCTTGAAAATGCTGAATAGTTTTGCTTCAAGGTTTTAACATTAACTATCAAGAGTCCTGTTTAAATCTCTCTCTCTCACACACACACACACCACACACACACCTGAAAGAAAACTTCTTAAAGCTGTAGATCTGGCAAAAATAATTTGTGTCCTACGTCGATTTGTGCTCTTTTCTGATGATCAAAATGAAGATGAACTGCATGCATTGTGCAGCCTGCAAGCAGAGGAGGGCACTGTGTGTCGCTGGTGTGCTTTTCCTGCCTCTTTCTCTCATCTCATCCCTCTCTGCTCTGCTTCCCTCGGTCTTTGTAGCAATTTGCCACATATGTGTTGTTCAAAGCCACGAGCTGCCTGGATTTTTGTTAGTGATGGAGGAGAATGCATGACATCATGCACAGTAAAAGTATACAGATTAGTAGCAGAGTACACGTTTACCTGATGAGGAGTTGGATGTGGCTTGTCCGCACGTTTGCATTCATTTCATGAATGATGACATTTTAGCTAAAAACCCTGTTTTTGATGTAAAACTTTCTTTTCATCCTGCAGTGCAAACGGCAGAAGTTCAATAAAGTGCTTCACTTCGCAGCAGTCACTGTAACTTTTTTGTTGTCTTCAAGAGACCTCTTTCTGTTTTGAGGTTGATCTTTAGTTTAAGAGGAGGAAGAAGAGTGCTCCTTTGATTGTTTGTCCTCCGCACCAGTAGATGATCATGGCAGTGATAGCAGAGCATTGCAACCTCCATAGGCAGGTCAGAGCAGCTCCCATCACCCCCCGGTGAGTCTTCCTCCTGCCTAAGTTCTTCCTGCCTCCCTTCCTGTTGCCATCGTGGCCTGCCATGTTAGTGCAGGCCCCCGCTGCTCAGCCCTCTCTTTCAATAAATCTTCATATGTGCTGGAAGGGAAGGTGGAGGGTGTGCAGACAACAGCGAGCACCGGTACTCTCCATCAAAGGGTTATCTGGTTTTCACAGGCTGCTCTCTGACACGGAGCGGAGGCCAAGAGCCTCGTCCCTGATGGGAGGAGGTCTCGGTTCAAAGACAAACAAACAAACAAACAAAAAAGTAAATTATCAAACAGATATGAAATACATTTTCTTTTTTGTACAAATTATTAATAAAAGAATAAATGAGCAGTTTGAGTGTTAGTGTTTATATACAAATGTATTTGAATAGTTTAATTTTGTGAATTAATTTTAACTTTTAATTTAAGACAGCCTATTCAACTGGTGGACCGCGGGTGGTGACATCAATCCGGTCCACTTGATAAAATAATAACAATAATAATAATAATAATAATAATAATAATAATAATAATAATAATAATAATAATAATATATAATTAAATTAATATTAGTAGTAGTTTATTTGACAGGGGCAATACACACAAACATAGAACAGAAAACCAGTCCCTGGTTGGGCATTTATATGCATTAAAATACACACAAATTATTAAATTCACATTATAAAAATTATACATTGAAATATGAACAATTTAAAAATCTAGGTACAATAAAAATACAAAACATTTTCCTTTCTACAAATTCCAAAATAACCTTGCAACCTTCATTTTTATATGAATAACCTTGCACATCCTCACACATCCAGCTAACATACTAAAAATTGTAAATACAACTAACTATACAAACAAAGACTTTCTCATCCACAAAATTTGAGTTTTCAAAATTATCACATATTTGATTTTCCTTTAGCCAAGATTTAGTCATGCAAACAAATTTATTTAGCTCATGTGCAGCTTTTACGTGTGGGGGCAATAAGTTCCATAATGTTGTGCTTCATAGAAAAAAGAGATCTGACCAAACGAGGTTCTACAAAGAGGGAGTTATGCAGTTCTAATGAGCCTCTAGTGACTCTATCTGTAACTGTTTTGCTTCTTTATAAATGAACTCCATGGATCAGGAGCTAACTTACCGATACACTTAAAAATGTATTTAAGAAATTACCTGTGATGGACTTGCGACCTGTTCAGGGTTTACCCCGCCCCTCGCACAGTGATTGCTGAATATGGGCGCTGGCAACCCCCGTGAACCAAAATGGAAGAAGTGGGTAAAAGATAATGGATGGATGGAAAACATAAATTACAAAAGCTTTCAAATTGTTTAAGTCATTAAATAAAACATAAGACATAAGACATTTGAAAACAAACAAACAAACAAACAAACAAAAAAAAAACAGAATGACATTTGGGGAAAAAACAAACAAACAAAAAACATAACTACGTTAAGCCAAACAAGAAGTTTTTATTTTATTTCATTTTTTACTTAATTAACAGCATAAAACTGAACAACAGAACAATATACAGTACATCTTGATGCATGTTCAATAATCCAGGTAGAAAAATCTAAAAATGTTAAGTCAGGCCCTCTGGAGGCCTCTGTGTTCAACTGTCCTCCTCTGTGTTCAACTGTCCCTCTCTGTGTTCAACTGTCCCCCTCTGTGTTCAACTGT
>JARVGV010000713.1:8699059-8729773 GCA_031762435.1 Hypsolebias longignatus
TTCAATGTAACACAACAACAGCGTACTTAAAACACCATTTTGCTGTATTTCCAAGCAGTTAGCTAACACAATACCCTAAAAAAAATAAAAATAATAAAAAAAAAAAACATAAAATGCTGCATAAAAACAAAATGCTGCATGAAAAGTCCGTGAGGTGTGATGACGTCACTGGGTGGCGGGTCGTAAACGCGAAAAAACTTAAACCGAGAGGGTCGTAAACCGGGGTTGATCTGTATTCTATTACAGTATACTATTTTATGCTGCATTATTACTGCTATGGCAACCAAGTTACAAATATTAAAAGGCATCTGTCCTTCCTGCAAAAACTAGACTCTGTGCCTTGCAGCCCAAGAACACACAGAATTCACAGAAGCTTTTAAGTTGATCTACTCTAACCCGAATCTTTCTAAAATTAATACATTATATATTTAAAAAGAAGTTCGACTCCCAGACCTTTCTGTGTAGTTTGCATTTCTTCTACAGTACTCCGACTTCCCTTACAATTTAAAAACACGGAAGGTTAGGATATTTGGTGATTTTTTTTTTTGTTTGTTTGTTTTTAGAAACGACTGCGTGGTTTTGGTTTTATTGGAGGGAGTGATGAACTGGTGACCTGGACCTCTGCTTCTCACCCTCACCAGCTGTGAACTCCAACAGAAAGAAGCAGATCCATAAAATAATTGAGATTTAAAAAAAAGAATTAGCATTATCACTATTAAAACAATGTTTTCAGTTTGTCTGTAAGGTAGAGCAGAAAATATAATTTGAACAAACACTTTGGATAAAAAAAAGGCTAAAATCTTAAGCACCATTATTTTAGTGGCAAACTCATTAGACATGCTAGGCCTTCAGTTGGGATGTAATATTGTAGCATCCTAATAAATACCGATGCTAACATCAAAGAGTCGAGTCACAGAGTGATTACCGGTACGTCACTTTACTTTCAGTTTGGCAATTCAGTGACTGGCTGACTGGAAGGGCGTCTCCTCTTTTTATCCATCAAATGACGTCTAAATTATAGTGCCGTTCCTTTTACAGTCACAACCTGAACACAAATACCAACCCAACACTAAACAGACAAAACAACAGGGTGAACCCATCTGAACACAGAAGCTGAAAAAGTCCATTGATATTTGAATTTACAGGTTGCAACTGATTGCATCACAAATTTTAGATTATTATGAACTAATTCGATGATTAGTTAATTTTCCTGTCGGTTATGAGACAAACTCATTCTGGAGAGACTCTGAGTTCAGCCTTTTCTGAAGACAGTGAAGTCCCAACAGCGAAAGCTCCTTCTGAATCTGCCTGGAGACACATTTTTAAAACAAGCTGATTGGATAACTATATTTTCATGAATTAAAAAATAATCTTGTAAACATTAATGGTTAAAACCCCATTTTTTAACTGGGTGACTGTAATATTTAGGTGATTATATGGCTTTAGTTTGCACAAACTCATTAGCTGGTACACACTTTTTACATGAAAAATAGTCTATTTGAAGCAGTTTGTTAGTTTTGGGGAAGAAATCTGGGGAGAAAAATCAGTGTGTAAAAAAACAATAAGAAGGTTGAAGGGTAAAGTGTGGGGACAGCAGTGAGGTGTGAAGTGGGCCATTAAGAAAAAATTAATTCTCCTGGATGTTATGTGAACACAATGCTCTGCTCCCACTACCCGCTCCCTTCCCCAAGGACATCTATGGACCTGTGTCATAGCTCTACCGAGGTTGGCTGATAAACGCACCATCACTTATCATGGACTATGGCTGGGGGGTGGCTATCTGGAACAACGTTCACGGACTTACTTACAAATACACACATGCACAGGTAAACACACTCCCCGCAACTCACCGCCTTCATTGGCCTCCCTCCTTTTGCCTCCCCAGTGCGGTAACATAGGTTGGATGCAAGGCGCCAGGAGGCTGCGACGCTCTCTTGGGCAGCCTGTGCTGAGAGCCCCCCACCCACCCCCACCCACTTCACCCTCAACGCTCCACATGCATCATATGATGTCATCTGTATGTTGCTTTTTTGTGCTGAGGTTTGTTTGGAATTGAGATCTGATTTTTTTAACTTCCTCTGGCCATGTGTTCCCTTTTCCTTATCGAACAAAAAAAGCAGCACCTCTCTTGAGGCTGCAGCCTCAGGCACCCCCGTCTACCCATGTCTATGTTGTTTGTTTACATTTCTTTGGACAGACTGTACCGAAATTAAATTTAATTGTGCTTCTGTGCAATAACAATAAAGCTGATTGTGTTACCAGAGGTATCAGGCAGTTTGTGTCACCTATTTTTCTTGGAGCTTTAAAGGCAAATAGCATTCACACAACTACAGCTATGAGGATAAATCAGTCTCAAAAGTAGTACAACATTCACAAATGCACAGTTTTTCTAATGTACTCATTTCAATTTGCATAAGAAGGAATATTCTGTGCATAATTGTCAAAACCACGTGCACAAATCACCTGCTGTGGACAAATCAAGCACGGATCAGCTGCCTATGAATGTGACTTTTGAGACTTTCTTGTGCTTTGGGGCCCCTCATAGAGGGCTGGAGCTCCATTTACCATTTCTTACCGCTCCACATTCACAAAGATAATGCTGCGTTCAAGGCTGGTGGAAAGCTGGGACATCTGAGGATTACCAGATTTACTGAGTTTTAAGAAAAGACACAGTTGTAACTTGGCACAGTAGTTCATAATCCCAAACACACTTACATTCACATAAACTGGATTCCAAAAATGTTAATTAGTGGAACTGTATGGTTAAAACAAACAACCAGATTCATCTTGAAAAATGTTAAGGATTTAAAAAAAAAAAAAAAAAATTACTGGAAAAATATATGTTCCTGGTAGTTTTCCACAAGAAGTATACCCTAACAACATGTGGTGTTTACAGTATTTCACCAAAGTCCACAAAGTTAACATCATCTTCTTGTGAAAAAACATATTTTTAGTTGTTTGTTTTGTTTAGCAGAGGATACTGAAAATATTTTTTTCCTGTCTTACAAGCAGAGAAATAACCTAATTATTTTTACTGTTTATTTCAGCTATACAGTCCACAAAAATAGCATCTACTTCTTGTGGGAAAACTATCAGAAAAAAAAAAATTCCTGTATTTTTTGAGGAAGAAAATACCAGAAAATATATATTAAGTGTATGTGTTTTAATATAAGGTTTATAAGATATTTGTGCCAAGTTAGAAATGTATTTTCCTAATAAATCAGTAAATCTGGTAACGCTCAGATGTCCCAGCTTTTCACCAGCCTTGAATGCAGCATTGTCTTTCTGAATCTGGAGCAGCAAGAAAGTCTCAAAAGTCACATTCACAGGCAGCTGATCCGTGCGCTTGTGTTGACTGACTTGTCCACAGCAGGTGATTTGTGCACATGCATTGCATGCACAGAATATTCCTTCTTGTGCAAATAGAAATATATACATTAGAAAAACTGTTCATGCATTTGTAAATCTTGCAGTGAGCTTGTGGATCTACATGCACAAATCACTTGTGCCAATACTTTTGTGACTGATTATTTTCATTTAAAGCCATTCAAAATTATCTTACTGAATGAGGAAACAAACTATTTCAGTTTATGTTATCTCGTCTCCCCAGAAACAAAAACTCATTTATGTCAGGGGCTTAGAGAAAAGTTATTAAAACCAATTCAAACTTTGTAACCACAGGTTTAACATTCATGAGTCTCATTCTGTCATATTTCCATTTACAAAGGAGAAGTAAAGCTGGATCTAAACTAAAAGCTGCAACAGAACAAAGTTGCAGCTTTTAGTTTTAAATTTGTGTCCTCGTAACAGATTAAAAATGTGTAATAAATGCTACATATAATCTTTGAGTTGTGATTGTAATGAGACATTAACTCGAGATTAATACAAATTAAAAATGATCAGTCGGACTATCGTCTCTGACTTAACTTTCAAATCACATTACCGTATTTTTCAGACTATAAGGCGCACCACATTATAAAGTGCAATATTCAGTCGACCTTTATTTAGACAGGTTAATCCCACTGAACCTCGAGGACTCATTTACAAGAGAGACCTGATTTCAACTAAGAATGATGACAACAGTGGACAACGACAACAATGGACAATCATAAAAGAGGTATACAGATTTTTTTTAAATCAACATCAATATAATATCAATTTCAATGAAAGTGTCTGTTTTCATAAGAGGCACCGGATTACAAGGCGCATTAAGCAAAACAAAATAGTCAAACTTTATTCTTCTTATTCACAATAACCACATAAAATTGGTTAGAGGTCTATAAGCACAACCAGAATTAATACATGAGGCGCACCAGATTACAAGGCTCACTGTTGATTTTTGAAAAGTTAAAAGGATTCTAAGTGTGGCTTATGGTCTGAAAAATACAGTATATCAAACCCTAAATACAAGATGCATTTTTGAAATAGTGTGCACAATGGTATGGGGCTAGGTTTAAAATATTTGACATTTTTGTTGCTTAAGTTCAAGAAATGCCAAAAATGGGACAAAGAAGAAGAAAAAAATACCATGCAATATAGGAATATATAAAATATAGCTAGCAGTTCTTTTATGAAAACATACATAATGATGCCTATCTGTATTAAAAATAAAGTAAAAGCAATGAAAGCTGAAAAAAGAAAATCAAATTATTTCCACTTGGCCTGTCTATATTCATTAGCCATAAGAAAGTTAAGACGCCTTATTGTATAAAGAAACTCTTTCAACTTAAACGTGAGAACACGGAGTATTTTCTTGACACATATGATGATTTTATGTGTTCTGATTGTCGTAACTCATTAATTTAACAGGCACGGCTGACCTCACAGTAACAGCCATTATATAAAATGTACGTGAAGCTTCAGTGAATTCTGCATTACATAAAAATATAAAAAAGGTTCACATCCTGATGGGCAACGCTCCTCATCTTCACCTTCTGGCCAATAAGACTGCAAACTGAAGCAGAAGAATTGGTAACCTTTACTTCCCTTTAGTGTGTTTTTCTCTAATGGGCTTCACAATTTGTTAGCAAATAAGAAATAAGGCTGTACCCGGACTGAATGTGTCCCACCTGAACAAGTACCACTTGGCTGACAGTGGTCCCACCAGTCAGATGTACTGAGAGGTCATGCAGCTTCATTCTCTCATCCATCTCCCAGAGCACAAAGTGAGATCTGAACATGATGGAGCACACTCAGAGGCTGAGGTGGAGACACACGACGTACTAAACAGATGTCCTGAGTTAGCCTTGCAGTAACCATGCAGAATTTTTGCATTGCACGAATAAGAAACTGTATTTTCTCATACAGAGACATTTATGGTCTTCAGTTTACGATGCTCCCCTAACAGATCAATTCTAAGATGGTAAATTTGTTGCAAATGTCTGAACTACTGTCTTCACTGTAGAACATTTTTTAGAAAATAGTTCCTTAAAATCTTAAAATAACTAGTTTCTTTCATTCTAGACTTTAAAACAAGAAGTCTGATATTTATAAAAGACAAAACTCTGTGGGGTTTTTTTTTAAGTAGACTGACTGATCAGCCAAATGCAATTTTACCATTTATTTAAATAATCATGATCTACCACTTGAGAAAACAACAGAATAAAAGGTGAGCATACCTGTGGGCGGCACAACTGTTACACTGGAAACTATGTTCTTGAGTCAATCTTCTCATAACAGGACTGCTTTCACAATATCAGTATCGTGGCAGGAAAGATAAAGGAAGTAGCTCACTGGTATGAAACTGTTGGAGATACAGGTAGTCCTCGACCTACGAACGGGTTCCGGACCTAAAGACCGTTCGTAGCTCGATTCTGCCGTAGGTCGGAGCAGAACGCACATGGCGCCATATGTCCACATATACAGCCGTAAATAGAAACCGAAACTAAAACAGCGATCGGTCACATCTTTTTAAACACGTTTTTTCAATGTAAAACAACTTCGAACTGCCGTTTTAATGTGTTTTAATGTGTTTCCAAGCAGTTAGCTAACAAAATACCCTAAAAAAATAAAAAAAAAATATAAAATGCTGCATAAAAAATGCAACGTACGGCTCGATAACATCACTGGGGGCGGCGCCGTAGGTAGAGACCGCCGTAGGTCGAGGACAACCTGTAGTTGGTAATTGTAAGGGAATCTTCAAAGTTTCTCAAAATGTTTGCGAAATTTTTTAATTTCCTTGCGTGACTCAAAGAGAACTGAAATCTTCTAATGGGTTAGATAAATTTGTGACAATTTTTCTCTGAAAATATTCATCATGGGAGTTCCTTCTTGAGTCTCAAGACCTTTAGAGCTGTATTTTAACGCCTGCACAGGCCCCTATTAGAAAATATGTCCAGGTCTAAAAACACGCTAATTATACATAAAGTGTCAAAAGTGTACTCTTGTAGATTAAACTGTAAATGTGGGATCAGCTGCCAAGTTGGGAACAAAGTGGGCAGTGAGCAGAGTATGATACTGTTGAAGGTGGGCAACAAAATAATGAGAAAGACTTGGAATGCAATTTTGCAAGCTGCGCACACAACAATAAGTTATAACTTGATAAATCTGGCCCTCACTTGGTCACAAACACTCAGTGAGACTGCAGCTGAAAAATTGCTTATGGTATTTTCATGCTTTTTGAGTTGCCACCCAGTGAGATATTAAAAAGCTAAGAAAAACCCAGCTTGTTGATTTTTACGAATTTATTCCTGAAAGAATGTTGAGCAGAAAATACCAAAGAAAAAAAACAAACATTTTGTTTAACCTAAATTGTAAGAGAGTGCATTTTAAACAGCGCTTCTCGGCAAAACTAATGAGGCCATCAGCAGGCTTGTTTGGGTCTGGAAGGCCATATCACCTGTAGGGCAGCATGACACCAAAACCAAGCTACACTGAACAAAAATATAAAAGCAAACTTTTGTTTTTGCTCCTATTTTTCATGGACTGAACTTAAAGATCTAAGACTTTTGCTGTGTACACACTACAGTGGGTGTTTTTTGTCAAAAAAACCAGGCAGTATCTTGTGACCAACATTTGCCTTTGCAGTGCAACACATCTCCTTCACATAGAGTTGATCAGGTTGTTGATTGTGACCTGTGGAATGTTGGTCCACTCCTCTTCACTGGTTGTGTGAAGTTGCTGGATATTGTCAGGAACTCGAACATGTCGTTGTTTACGCCGATCCAGAGCATCCCAAACATGCGCAATGGTGGCCATGCAAGAACTGGGATGTTTTCAGCTTCCAGGAATTGTGTACAGACCCTTGCAACATGGAGCCATGAAGTACTTTGTATCATGCTGCAACATGAAGTGATGGTTGTGATGAATGGCACAACAATAACCCTCAGGATCTTGCCATAGTATCTCTGTGCATTCAAAACGCCATCAATAAAATGCACCTGTGTTCGTTGTCCATAACATATATGCCTGCCCGTACCATAACCCCACCACCACCATGGGCCACTCGATTCACAGTGATGACATCAGCAAACCTTTCACCCACACAACACACTCAGTGTGCCATCTGCCCTGTACAGTGAAAAATGGGATTCAGCCATGAAGAGAACACCTCTCCAACGTGCCATACACCACTGAATGTGAACAGTTGCCACTCGAGTCGGTTACAATGACGAGCTGCAATCAGGTGGGGATCCCGATGAAGACAACGAGCATGCAGAGGAGCTTCCCTGAGATGGTTTGGTTATACAAAATGATTGTTGCAGCAGCTGTCCAGGTGGCTGCTCTCCGACGATCTTGGAGGTGAAGATGCTGAATGTGGAGGTCATGAGCTGGTGTGGTTACACACGATCTGGCGTTCTGAGGCCGGTTGGACATACAGTTCTCTGAAACGCCATTGGAGACGGCTTATTGTAGAGAAATGAACATTCCTGCAGTCAGCATGCCAACTGCACACTCCCTCAGAACTTGCAACATTTGTGGCATTTTGCTGTGTGATAAAACAGCACATTTTAGAGCTGCCTTTTATTGTGGTCAGCCTAATATCATGTTGTCTAGTGAGCACCTTGATATGCCACGACACCTGTGAGGTGGATGGATTATCTCTGTAAAGGAAGTGCTCACCAACAAAGATTTACACAAAGTTGTGAACAACATTTGAGAGAAAAAGGCCTGTTGGGTACATTGAAAAAGTCTTAGATCTTTGAGTTCAGCTCATGAAAAATGGGAGCAAAAACAAAAGTGTTGTGTTTATATTTTGTTCGGTGTATTAGCATACTCCACGTGACAGATACATCAGGTCAGAATAGCATGATAGGTCAGAAGCCCTATCAATAAATCTTTTTACGTAACAGTCAGGAGCCCATAAGCAGGATGTCATATCTACAGGGGAACGTGATAAGGCTACACATATTTTTGGTCAGATGAGGAATGGCATTTTTAGATAAAATGTAGGAACTTTATGTTTAGAACTGCATTTATAGCACGCTTTCAGTCAACTGTAAGAAAAATGTGACTGAACCTGTATAAACCCCAGGACTAAAACCAATGCAGACATGTTCTTGTTCTTGATTTTGTACATCTGCCTTATCTGTTTGTTTTAGCAACTTTTTTTGACATCTTGCTTTAACTTGTAAAAAAAATATATATATCTGTACTTCTCTCTTGTGATTGTCTGTTGTTGATTGTTCAGGGTAGATCTATTGCTGTATTATTAATGTTGTCATCATCCTTAGTTTGTAGCCAGGTCTCTCTTGTAAATAAGTCCTCGAGGCTCAATAAGATTAACCTGCCCAAATAAAGGTTGAATAATTTCAGCTTGTTATGCTCCTCTCAGCATATTTAAGCAAGGTTCAGCTTTTTCAGCTACTATTTAGCAACTGTTATGCTAGTTTTAGCTTTTTCAATTAATTCCACATTTTTTTGCACCAATTTCAACATTTTCTTTTATTTAATTCAGCAAAAATATGTTCTCTCCACTTCCTTCTGGCTTCATTCTGCTTTTTAGCTACTTGTCAGCTTTTTGTTGTTGTTGTTGTTGTTGCTAATTTCAGCTTTTTTCAGATAGTTTTTCATTTATGTGCTCATTTCTGCTTCTTTCAGCAAACATGTTCTTTCTGCTTTACTCTGCTAACTGATGCTTGTTCTACATTTTCAGCTACTTTTTTTAGCACTTTTAGCTAATTTCAGCTGTTTTCAGATAAATTCAAGTTTTTCTACTAATTTCTGATAATTTCAGCCTTATTAAATTATTTCTGCTAATTTCAGCTCATTATGCTCTTTTGGATTATTTATGCAAGTTTCAGCTTTTTCTACTATTTCAGCTACTATTTAGCAGGTTTTTATGCTACTTTTAGCTTTTTCAGCTAAATCCACAATTTTTTTTGCAATAATTTCCAAATTTATCTTCTTTTATAAATCAGCAAAAAATGTGCTCTCGCCATTTACCGTACTTCTGGTAATTTAAGCTTCTATTTGCTTTTTCAGCTACTTTTCAGCCGTTTTTAAAATTTTATTTAAACTGTTGCTAATTTCAGCTTTTTTAAGATAATTTTCACTTTTTGTGCTCATTTCTGATTCTTTCAGCAAACGTCCTTTCTGCTTTACATTTGCTTGTTCTTCATTTTCAGCTACTTTTTTAAGCATTTTTAGCTCATTTCAGCTGTTTTCAGATAAATTCAAGTTTATCGTAGTAATTTCTGCGACTTTCAGCCTAATTAAATTATTTCTGCTAATTTCAGCTTGTTATGCTCCTTTCAGATTATTTCTGCTAGTTTCAGCTTTTTTGCTATTTCAGCTACTCTTAAGCTGTTTTGTGCTAAATTTAGATTTTTCAGTTAATTTCACATTTTTTTCAGCTCCTTCCACTTCTTTCTAGTTGTTTAAGCTTCTTTCGGCCTTTTCAGCTGTTTTTCAGCTATTTCTCTGCTGATTTCAGCCTTTTTTTTGGGGGGGGGGGCAATTTCCTATTTTGTTGGGCTACTTTCTGCTTTATTTAAACCTAATTCGGCAAATATGTATTCTTTCTGCTTTATTACGTTTGCTCTTCTATTTCAGATACATTTCAGCAAGTTTTCAGCAATAATCATTACATTTTCGCAGGAGATGCAGTTTCTCTAGTTGTCATTTCAGTTAGGGATCCTAACCTAACTTTGCGACCGTACAGATTTCACAAAGGTCCAAAGAGGATGAATCGAGCCTCGCCAGCAGAACCTCTGATCTAAACTTGGAGCGTTTCATGGAAACAGATATTTAGATAAAAGCAGCACAGCACGGAGGTTTGTTTGTGGGTTAGTCTAAGAGTTGAAGGGCGATTCTAAAACACAGATCTGATTAAATCCCACCTCTGTGGGTTCATCAGATCTGGATACAGTGGAAGTTATTTATGTCCTGGTTGGTCTTAAAATGAGACCAGAGTCCAACTGAGGAAAATGTATTTGTTAAAAATCAAAACTCCAGCCGATGGGAGACGTATCGGTCCAACACCAGTACATATTTTCTCATTTAGCCTGCAACATCTTCCTCAGAGCAGTTTGAGCATCAAGTACGGCGGCGGTCCGGTACCTCTGGGATTCCCGACCCGCAGGCGTACGGCGCGAACACTCGCACCAGAGACACGGCCAGGAAGGAGAACAGCAGAGCCCACAGGACGTACAGGAAGTAGTTCAGCAAGTACACGCCGGCCCCCTGAAACCAGAACGACGTTAAAAGTGCTGAAAACTCCGAAAGGTTCACGAGGAACTCGTCTCCGATCCTCACCTCCGTGTGGCCCGTCATCAGCTCCGCCCATTTCTGCCACTGAGGACACTTGTCCCGGTCGTCAAACGTCGTCTCGTTGGACGTCCAGCAGCACTGCTCGTGGCTGTACCAGAAGGCCGACAGGCACACGCCTTCTTTCAGGTCCGTCATCCAGTCCACCGCCAAGTCGATCACTCCGGCCAGAGTACCTGAGGAGAGCAGGACAACCCGGGTCGGTCCATCTGACACCACTTCTGAAGCTCCCGTTAGTCTGGTGGGACCTGAGCGTGTCCAAACGAGCCACCAGACCCACAACGGTTTATTATTATCTCTTACGCCAAGAAGAACCTCTGACAAACCCTCACGTGAGGTCAAAGGTCATGTTTTTCTATTACTGCCAAGCAGGTCAGCCCTGAGAGAAACATGGAGAACCAACTCTGCAGGCTGACATGATCTGAACCTTCCAGCTGCACCTTCAATGTTCTGGTTCTGGGTGAGACTGACCAGAGAGCAGGCCGATGAGCAGCATCACCACCCATCCAGACCAGGCGTCCAGCAGGGACTTGATCAGCTCCCAGATGGACTCTTTACTCTTACTGGTGATCTGGAGGACAAACGGAGAGACAGGTGAGATGCCTGCAGCTCGAACCAGCTAAAGCATTTACAGATTTCAGCAGTCACTCAGCAGATTTCAGCAGATTCAGCAGTCTTTTATATTTCAGCAGTTACTCAGCAGATTTCAGCAGATTCAGCAGTCTTTTATAATATTTCAGCAGTTACTCAGCAGATTTCAGCAGTCACTCAGCAGATTTCAGCAGTTACTCAGCAGATTTAAACATTCACTCAGCAGATTTCAGCACTCAGCAGATTCAGCAGCTTTTTAGCAGATTTCAGCAGTCATTCAGCAGATTTCAGCAGATTCAGCAGTCTTTTATAATATTTCAGCAGTTACTCAGCAGATTCAGCAGTCTTTTATAATATTTCAGCAGTTACTCAGCAGATTTCAGCAGTCACTCAGCAGATTTAAACATTCGCTCAGCAGATTTCAGCACTCAGCAGATTCAGCAGCTTTTAGCAGATTTTAGCAGATTCAGCAGTCTTAGAATATTTCATCAGTTACTCAGCAGATTTCAGCAGTTACTCAGCAGATCTCAGCAGTCATTCAGCAGATTTCAGCAGTTACTCAGCAGATTTCAGCAGTCATTCAGCAAATGTCAGCAGTCATTCAGCCCATTTCAGCAGTTACTCAGCAGATTTCAGCAGTTACTCAGCAGATTTCAGCAGCCTTTTAGTAGATTTCAGCAGCCTTTTAGTAGATTTCAGCAGTCACTCAGCAGATTTAAACATTCACTCAGCAGATTTCAGCACTCAGCAGATTCAGCAGCTTTTTAGCAGATTCCAGCAGTCATTCAGCAGATTTCAGCAGATTCAGCAGTCGTTTATAATATTTCAGCAGTTACTCAGCAGATTTCAGCAGTCACTCAGCAGATTTAGACGTTCGCTCAGCAGATTTCAGCACTCAGCAGATTCAGCAGCTTTTAGCAGATTTCAGCAGATTCAGCAGTCTTTTAGAATATTTCAGCAGTTACTCAGCAGATTTCAGCAGTTACTCAGCAGATTTAGACGTTCGCTCAGCAGATTTCAGCACCCAGCAGATTCAGCAGCTTTTAGCAGATTCAGCAGTCTTTTAGTAGATTTCAGCAGTCATTCAGCAGATTCAGCAGTCTTTTAGTAGATTTCAGCAGTCATTCAGCAGATTTCAGCAGTCATTCAGCAGATTCAGCAGTCTTTTAGTAGATTTCAGCAGATACTCAGCAGATTTCAGCAGTCATTCAGCAGATTCAGCAGTCTTTTAGAATATTTCAGCAGTCACTCAGCAGATTTCAGCAGTCATTCAGCAGATTCAGCAGTCTTTTAGAATATTTCAGCAGTTACTCAGCAGATTTCAGCAGTTACTCAGCAGATTTCAGCAGTCATTCAGCATATTCAGCAGTCTTTTAGTAGATTTCAGCAGTTACTCAGCAGATTTCAGCAGTCATTCAGCAGATTTCAGCAGTCCTTCTGCTCTGATCAGTTTTATTAATCAAATATAAAATATTAATATGTACAAGGAACAAAGTGAGTTCTTCATAGGATCCAGTCCAAATTTTAAGGGACTGGTCCTCCTGTACCTTCCTGTGGCGGTCCGTGTCTCTGGACTTCTCTCTCAGCCAGTCGATGGTGTGGAAATCCTCATAAGTGCCCACATCAGGGAACGGTTCGTCCAGGAGGTCCATCAAGGTCCCGGTTCCGTTCATCTCTTCAGAGGGAGTGGGAGGACTGACACCTGTCAACCATAAACACACTCTGTTATCGTCCTGCAGCTTTTAGCACCTTTAGCTAATAAAATCCGTGTGTTACCTTCACCAGCCTCCATGTTTCTGTCCTTACAGATAAAAATGTTCCCGTCCAATCATTAATTTACCAGCAGTCGAGTAAAACGGACATTTTTGTGGCTACAGTATTTACAGAAAAACTGCGAGAAATGGACTACTGCGTAGCCTGCACATCTCGCGATACTTCCAAAGATCTCGCGTCTTTAGCAAGATGTTTAGAAAACAACTTAATACAGATTTAACTTGTCCAATTAATTTTATCATGAGGTCTATGAGTTCAAATCTTTACATTTTATCTACACTGCTGAATGTTAAGTTAATCTTTGATTGTCCAATTTTTTTGTAAAAACAATGAGATGACGTGACGTAATAAACTGAACAAGAGCTTGTTCTGCCTTCTAATGGTTAAAGTCTGAAACTACAGCTTTATATTCTGTAAATATCAAGATATTGACTAATATTACTCAGCAGGTTTTATAGTAAAAAAATAGTATTTTGGTTATTATAAACGTCACGAGTCCCTATTCTTAAAGTTATTTCTGAATGGCTGCTCATTTTTACAGTTACGAGAAACAAACGGCGCATTCTGACGCTGATGTGACGTCATCATCCATCGCCGCGACTCCCGGTGTCTCCGGTGAAACATGGCGGTGTTCCATGATGAAGTGGAGATCGAGGACTTCGAGTTTGACGAAGAAACGGAAACGTATTCGTTCCCGTGTCCCTGCGGAGACAGATTCCTCATAACGAAAGTGAGTTCACCGACAGCTAACGGCTAACAGCTAGCTCTCGTGCCAAATTCCGGTTAATTTCTATCTGATTTTACTTTAAACGCTCAGGAGGACAGACACTTAGTAAGAAGCTGCTGATTATTATATTTTACCTCAACCTCTAAGTCTTCTGATAAATTCGACTGAGTCATATGAATAATTTCTACATACGTGTTTTAAATTTTCAACTGTATGAATTAGTGACCATTGTGGAGGTCTGTAATTGCTCCATCTAATTACTACATGCACCTTAAATTTGTGTTTACGTCACTTTAGGCAAAAAAAAAAAAACATCTGTTTAAATCATATTTTAAGTAACCTAATTAATGTCCTGTTTTGTTTTTAGTTCATAACTGAGCTGCAGGTTGAAGAATGCTGCTGAGCAGAACCAGAACCTGAAATGTGTTTTTGTTTTTTTTCCAGGAGGACCTTGAGAATGGAGAGGAGGTGGCCACGTGTCCAAGCTGCTCGCTCATCGTCAAAGTCATCTACGATAAGGTAGATGATCTCTGGTTCTGGACCACAGGCTTTAGGTCCAGCAGGGCCCACCACCTCACCTAACAACCCTGCTGTCGTTTCAGGAGCTGTTTATGACCGGAGAAATCATCGAGGCTCCATCAGAAACCAAACTGCAGCGGGCTCAGTCCTGAACCTCCACAGATGTTCGAGTCAACTTTATCTAAACACTCTTAAGTGGGAACCATGCTTCATGTCTGACTGCTGCTGAAAGCAGTGGTGCATTCAGGTACAGCAGGGAAATGTCAGGCTCTTAAAGAAGCTGCAGTGTGAAGGTCCAGCAGCTGGAGTCCGACAGGAAGTGGAGACGTCCAGGAGCAGGAAAGACGTGCACAACTCCTCAGTCCAACATCAGAAGCAACGTTTGATGCACAGGATCCGTTAGAAAGTTGTAAAACGGATCAGTTTGTCTTCATCGGAGCTGACTGGTACATTTTAATATTGCTGACTCATGTTTGTGTCAGCTGAGTTTGCAAATGAAACAAATTTAACGCTGGACATGTACCATATACAGTATTTAACTTGTGCAATAAATAAAAGGACAGATTTGAAGTTTATGAAGTCAAATATGTTTAAAAACTCAAAGGATTGGTTAATTTTGATGTTATTTTAAATATTTTATTAAATGTATGATTGTATTTATGATATAGTTATAATATATATATATATTTTTTTTTTCACCCGGGTGCAAAAATGAGACAAATTTGATCTGCAGGAAAAAATAAATCATTTTTTAAAGCACTTTATTCTCAGAAGCAGAATATTTATACAAAGACATCACAACAAAACATTTATTACAACAGAAATTCTCAGGAATAAAAATCATGTTCATACATTACTTCAAAATATTTCAGAATGACAGAAAAGACAAAAGAGAACGGTAAAAAAATTTTTTTTTTTAGAAAAATAATAAATTCAGCTTTACAAGTATGGAAGCCCAAATGGTCCAAAATTAAATAAACTAAAATATTTAATTTATTATTTTATTAAACCAGAAAACATAAATTTGACCAAAGTTAAATGAAATATTCTGAGCAAAATTTGAAAAGTTTTATTTTGAAATGACCAAATGAGGCATTTCAAAATAAAGCTTTAAAATTGTGTTCAAATGTATTTTTAAAATTTTGCAGTTCGCAGCATTTATTTGTGCTCCATTTCCATAAATTTATTCAATTGAAAAATAAAATGTTTTTGTTCTTCAGCAGCTTCCACATTTAAAATGAAATAAAAAAACATTATTTTACATTTTAATATTTACAACTTCTGAATTAATTAAAAACTGTAACTTAAATTTGACTTCTGCTCTAAAAACATTTTTCTGAAACATTAGTTTACATTTTAAAGCTAAATGATTTTTTTTTTACAGAATTGTTTTCTTTAAAGGTTAAAAATGTTTCAAAACAAGAAGCTTTAATAAAGTAGAATACATTTATTTAAGTATTTCACGTCATCTGAGGAGAAAAATAAAACTTGTCTTCATCTTGTCCAATCATTACTTGTGAATAATAAGTTGTTTTAAACAGGAAAATGTATTTACCTGTTTAATTTCTGTAATAAAACTTAACAAACCAAAACTTTATTTAAATTTAATTGAATGAAATTCTGAATACAAGGTTAAAAAAATTCTTTACAAATAAAAATTTACATAAAATACTTCAGGTATTTTTTTTTCTTTCTGTTTTTAAAACAAACAAATATTCAACAAAGTGTTCCAGGTCACGATTTAAAAGAAAAGTCCTTGTTTGAAAACATTTCTTTGACTTTCAGGATCTTTACAAACTAAAATAAACCAAATGTTTCAGAAAGTTTTTCTGAAATTATTATTATTTTTTTTTTTTTTGCATTTTTAAATGTCTGAAATAAAACAGTCACAAATCTGTTCCAAAAACTTAAGTTAAAACATCGGCTGCTCAGTTCAGACTCACTTCGGTCATAGCTGCTGTTTCAAAATTTGACTTGATACAACAGACAGAAACTTGTCAACAGCTCATGTAACCAGTTACTGAGTCAGTTAATACTGGTTACATGTTTGTTAGTAACAAGTTAGTAACACAACAGATGACGCAGTAATGAGTTAGTAACTCGTCAGCTGATGCAGTAACGACTTAACGAGTTACTAATCAGTCAACTGAAGCAGTAATGAGTTAGTAACTCATCAACCAAGTCAGTAATTCATCAGCTGACGCAGTATAAGTCAGTAACTTGTCAGCTGAAGCGGTAACGAGTTGGTAACTTGTCAGCTGTCAAAGTAACAAGTCAGTAACGTGTCAGCTGATTCAATAATAATAAGTTGATAACTTGTCAGTTGAAATAGTAACGAGTTGGTAACAGCTGACGCAGTAACGAGTCAGCTGAAGCATTAATGAGTCAGCAATAAATCAGCTGGCGCAGTAACAAGTTAGTACAGTAACTCGTCAGCCGATGCCATAATGAGTTAGTAATTTGTCAGCTGAAATAGTAACGAGTTACTAATACAACAGCTGATGCAGTCATGGGTTAGTTACTTGTCAGCTGACGCAGTAACAAGTTACTAACCAGTCAGCTGGGAACAAAAACGAGTCTAACTCATCAGCTGAAGCAGTAACAAGTTAGTAACTTGTCTCCTGAAGCAGTAATGAGTTAGTAGCACGTCAGTTGATGCCATAATGAGTTTGTAACTTGTCAACTGATGCAGTAACGAGTTACTATCCAGTCAGCTGGGAATAGTAATGAGTCTAACTCATCAGCTGGATCAGTATGAGTCAGTAAAACGCCAGCTGAAGACGAAACAAGTCAGTAACACGTCAGCTGATATGGTAACGAGTTTGTAACGTCAACTGACGCAGTAACGAGTTAGTAAGTCGTCAGCGGCTTGTTAACGTTCCTGCATCTGCAGGGAGTCGTAGGTGTCTCTGGTGGCTGAACTCAGACCCTGAAAAATTCAAAGTATCGGTTAGCAAGACTGTTAACTGATTACTTAACGAGTACAATCGATCAGTCAGTAGTGATCAGATTGGTTTAAGTCAGTTGTTTTGACTCACCTGGTAAATCTGCTCGTTCTTTTTCGGACGCTGTCAAAACATCAACATTCGTCAAAAACACGTTATGTAAAATATTTAGAAAAATCTTCTGTTTCAGGATCTCTGAGGCTTAATGTACAAAATAAAAGCAGATTTCTACGTCAAACAAATAAAATCTGAGTTCACAAACTACAGAAAACGCATTTTTCAAGGCAACTTTTTTTCATATCAAGCAGGTTTAGTTCAGTATTAATAAAAAAACAAAGAAGAGAGTAGATTTTAATTCAGTTTGTTTTACTGATTAACAGTTTTACAAATTAAAAACACTCACGTCTTTTTTAACAGGAAGTTCTTTATACGTTCCCTCGGTCCGTTTCTGGATGAGACCCTGAGAGAATAAAACCACATCAGATCTGAAGATTACACAGATTTCTGCTGAAATACGTTTAAAACGTAAAAATAAATAAATAAATAAATAAATAGTTACAGTGTATGTGGAGTCAGCCTGGACTCGGCGGTTCTGTCAGAACACAACAGAAAAGTCAGAACAAAGATTTAACTTGGATCTAAAAAAAAAAAATATCAGTTTTATTTGTGAATTAAAAAAAAAATTTTTTTCGGAGTTAAAAAAAAAAAACGTGAAGAGGAGTCAACTGTCCAACTTTCAGGCATGGTGGTGGCAGAGAGTGATGTGGACCACCTCCAACATCTTCAATCTCACCTCAAACCAACAGCTGGACGGTAGAGTTGCATTCGGGCCCATAAAATCAGACCCGACCCCAGCCCGTAGTCATCATTTCTGAACCCCACCTGACCCAACGAATTAACAGTAATTACAGGGCCGGGGGGGGGGGGGCCCCCAACATTTTTAATTAAGCTTTGACTACTTATAAAGTTATTAACGGGTCGGTGGACGCATGCAGCAAAGGGGGCAGAAGAACGGAGCTGAGGGGGTGTTTTTCCTTTCATGGCTGTCAAAGTGCATTAAATTTCTGCTTCTGCATTGTTCAGACACGGACCCTGCTTTGACATGTCAGATATTGTGGGATCTCATGTTTGGGTCATCGGCTGCGCGCGTCCGTTGAGCGCAGCAGCTGAATGACCGTCCATTTGGGCTTTGATGGATTTGCTTTGGCAGTCCCATCTGAAGATTAACTGAACTTTTTTAACTTCTTTCAAGGCCAGTTGGCACAAGGTCAAATGGCAGTGTGTGTTTGGTGAATGTATGGCAACCTATGTTGCCATATAATTGGATTGTATGGCAAGCCATATTGCCATATAACTGGATTGTCAGCTGTGTGTGTCCACTGACACAATCAAAAGCCCGACACCAACAGGCCAGGCTTCGGGCCCGGGTTATAAATTACAGCTCTACGGTCAAAACTTAGACCCAGATTAGTCCAACAAGACCATCACCCCAAACATCAGAACTGAGCTCTGATTGGATAAACCATCAGAACTGATCTCTGATTAGATAAACTATCAAAACTGATCTCTGATTGGACAAAGCATCTGAACTTATATCTGATTGGATAAACCATCAGAACTGAGCTCTGATTAGATAAACCATCAGAACTGGTCTCTGATTGGACAAAGCATCAGAACTGATATCTGATTGGACAAAGCATCAGAACTGATCTCTGATTGGACAAAGCATCAGAACTGATCTCTGATTGGACAAACCATCAGAACTGATCTCTGACTGGATAAATCAGGCTGACATCAAGTTTCTGGAATGATCTTCCAAAGCCCTGACCTCATCTCGATGGTTAATTTGTGGACTTTGAAGCGGAGTCCGTTACAGGAAACCAACCAGGTTTACTGGACTCCACCATCTGGAACATTAATTAGCAGTTAGCCTGTGACATGTTTGATGAACTTACTCTTCCTCTCTCAGGGTCGGTCATGAGCCCGGCATAGCCTCCTTCAGCCTCCTGACCTCTCAAATCCTGAAGACACAAACAGTTCCATCATCATCATCATCATTGTCATCATCTTCATCATCATCAGTTAGGCAGAGACTTACAGTGTAGAGGCTCTCCTCCGCCACTTTTACTTTGCTTTTGAAGAACTAAAGAAAAACAGGATCGTGGTCAGTAGAATTCAGAAACAGGACTAACAGGTACACCGGTCTAAAGAAGACCAAGTCTAGAGCCTATGCTCATGTCCCGAGTCAGAAACATCAAAAACTCAAACTTGACCAAAATATTCCAATTCAATACTGTTCAGTTCATTTGTCCCCAAGGGACAATTTAGAACACATCACATAAGTGTCTCTTCTTCGTAAATAAAAACCCAGGCATCGACAATGTACAACAACAGACAATATTCAGACATGAACATGTGCATCACTTCATTCAACCTTTATGTAAACAGGTTAGTCCCACTGAGCTACGAGGGCTCAATCACGAGAGACGTGGATTAATGTTTAGAAGTCCTGGGGAGGAACGTCGTCTTCCGTCTTTGTGTCCTGCAGCTTGGACAGAGTAGTCTGTGTCCTGAGGGAAGTCACTCAAACACTAAAAAGAGTACATGCGTGGGATCTTGAAGAATCCTGTGAGCTGTTCTGAGATGCTGATGGCGCACAACCATGAAGGAGCGGACTGGCTGTCCGATGATGTTTGAGCCAACTTTGACAGTATTTGTTAGATGGTTTTTGTTTTGCAGAACATTATAATAAAACCAGCAAGTACAAGAGAAAGTTACTACATTTTCAATAAAATCATAATACTGTCTCTGACAGCGCTTTCCTGAGTTTCTTGTGCGTTTTAGGAAAACCTCAGCAAGTTGTCAAAGACTGTTCTAATTTCCACTTGGTTGCCATGAATCCAAGTGGTGACAGCCTCAGCCATCTGCCTCTGTTTGGCAGAAAAGGTCGCCATCATCTTCTTTGTTCTGTTGGCACTGAGATCCAGACAAGAGTTCCCAGGCCACTCGACAATACTCTGCAGACAGAGCTGGTTCATGTTGCTGGATGTGACCAGAGACCAGGGACAGAAGTAGAGTGTCTTCAGCCAACTTTACATTATGACACTTAGTCTGGACAGGCCTGCAGTCATCTGTGTATAACATAAAAAGAAGTGGGGAGAGGACACAGCCTTGCGGTGTACCAGTGGAGGCAAAGAAGACATTGGAGAGGGAGCTATTCACCTATATTCTCTATGATGAACTGGTGAGAAAGTCTATCGATGTGGAAGTGTGCAAAGAGGCTTTCAGCTAAGATGTTGGGGGTTTCTATATGTTTGTGAAAGTGTTCAGGATGAATATCTTCATAAAGCCCCAAGGTTTAGACCCCAAAACAAGTTAAGAACAAAAATATATTCGAAAGACAAGCAAGACTTGAAACAAAACTACTGAGCCCAGGAGTCAAGACCATCTAGTTCATAACCACGACCATTCAGACTTAAGCCTAGAGACCAGAAAGTTCCTAAATACATCCCGGGTTAAGCCCAATATGTCCTAAAACCAAGAAAATAAGAAGAAACATGAGTCCAGAGTCAGGACTTAATAATCCAGAGTAAGATTGATAACACCATGTTGTATGCCAAATAAAAAGTCAATTTAAACACAAGAAAGACAAACATTTGAGCCAACAAACAAACATTGGGACAAACCAAAGATCAAAGACAAATGAGTCAAAAACAGTAAAAATTAGATTTAATTAGAACCTAACAGCAACAGAACCTGATTTATAAAGTCCCTATAACCCCCCCAGACCCACCTTCTCCTTGATGAACATGCCGGTGATGATGAGACCATAGAGACCCAGGAACCCGTCCAGGATGTAACAGAGCTGAGGGTCCGAAATGTCCAACGCCTCTGTGGGGATCAGAGGTGAGAGGAAACACACTGTTTAGACTTGAAGAAGGTTTTAAGTTCATTTTTACCATTGACTTCCATTCATTTTCTATAGCCTAACCCTGACCCTTACCCTAAACCTACTCATTACTAGTACATGCCAAACCCTAACCCTAACCCTAACCCATCCGCAATTCACACCTTAGTCTTAAATCTAACCCCTAAACCCCCAACAAGACTTCTTCTTATGGCTTTGGTCCCCATAAAGAGCAGTTGGTTCTCACAAGCATGATTTTTTAATAAAATCGGTCCCTGCAAGGTAACGTGAAACAAAAACGTGCGTGCGTGTGCACGTGTGTGAGAACGAGCTCTGCGGTTTCCTCAGCTGCTGCCGAGCTCATGCTGTGGCTCATTAACTGACAGGTGTATGTTCATGTGTGGTTTGGTGTGGGTATGTGTGTGTTAGTAAAACAGAGCTGCTCTACGTTTCTCAGAAACCTCATCATAACTTTCAAACGGGCCAGAGACACAAACAGTATCACCCCTTGAAACTGGGACAGACTTTAGACGACAGAATAGAAACTGGTAATTTATACCAGCAGAGATATAAAAAAGTGAAACTCTGAATAGCAACTATGATTTTTAGTTTTAAATGTACCAAACAAAAACAAAACGTTGAGAATTTTGGTTTCAGGACCAAGCAAATGGGGTAGAACCAGAAGTCAGTCAGCAGTTGATCTTATCTGCTCAATTTTTATACTTCTTGGGTACAAAGTTTCTGATGTTTTCTCACCAGGTTTCATAAAACACAAGAATCGAGACAAAAAAAAAAAATCCAACCAGAACCTCTGAGTAGAAACTGAAACACTTTCAAGTGACTGTTTTGAATACAGTATGCAGGTAGTCCCCGGTTTAAGGCGTCATCGGTTTAAGGCATTTCGTGTTTACGGCCGCCGCCCCCCAGTGACGTCATCACACCTCACGGACTTTTTTATGCAGCATTTTATGTTTTTTTCGGGGTTTTTTTTAGGGTATTTAGTTAGCTAACTGCTTGGAAACACATTAAAACACATAAAAACACATTAAAATGTCCGTTCTAAGTTATTTTACATTGAAAAAACATGTTTAAAAAGACATTACCGATCGCCGTTTAGTTTCGGTTTACGGCCGAAAATCCGTGTTTACGGCCGCCAGGGGGAGCAGTTTCGGTTTAAGGCTGAATCAGTTTACGGCCGAGCCGTTAGAGCGGATCTCGGCCGTACACCGGGGACTACCTGTATTCTCACTGTATTTTGGTACAATGATAATAAAGCTTATTCTGATTCTGACTCTGGAAAAAAAAATTAAATTCACCTCATGTTTCTCTCCTTCTTTCTGTAAGAACCAGAGGACCTTGGCTTGAAGTGATCGAGGGACACATTCAAGTAAAGTGCTGTTGCTCTCCACGCTGTAGATGAGCCTCTCCTCTGCTCTTTGCCATTGTTCATCTACACACACAAACACACACACACACACACACCATAAAAGATAGTGAGGCTCGAATGATGGCAGTTGACTGCTGTGACCTTTCATCAGATGGATAATGTAAAGCTGATTGTCTTTCTGCTCCAGTACAAACACACTGACCTCACAGCGACCCCCAACTAAAATGGCACATGACTTTTTTTTAATGTCTCTAGTTTTCATAGGGGCGGCACAGTGGCGCAGTTGGTAGAGATGCCACCTCTCAGTGAGCAAGTCGCTGGTTCAAATCCCAGCTGGGGGCCTTTCTGAGTGGTGTTTGCATGTTCTCTCCATGCAGGCGTGGGTTTTCTCTGGGTACTCCAGTTTCCTCCCACAGACCAGAAACATGCATGTTAAACTGATTGGTAACTCTAAATTGTCTTCAGGTGTGAGTGAGAGAGTGAATGGTTGTTTGTCTCGTTTGTCTCTGTGTGTCCTTGTGATGGATTGCGACCTGTGTCCCTCGTCTCTCGCACAGTGATGGCTGGACATGGACACGAGTGACCCCCGTGAAAGAAGCAGGTAATGGATGGATGGATAGTCTTCTTATCTCAGCAGCATGCATGCGGTATTTGGCCAACTGTATTTTTAGATAACTCCACATTTGCTCACACACCATTACAAATGCACTTTTCACAGTCATTTAATACACTAACCATCAATTTGCAGCCCGTTGCACAGCTGCGCGGCGTTGCCATGGCGAACATCTTGCCGTCTGAATCGTCTGCTGCAGACAGCAAGTGAGAAGAAATCAGTTTAAACGTGATGAAAGCATTACAGATGTGTGAAGTGAAAGAAAGTGAGTGAAATTGGGGGTAAGATGAAGAAAAAGACAAAAGAGGAAGAGGATGAACATGTGAACACTGATAGGCCTTACATAACCCCTGCCTGTCATGTGTCTTGAATTATCACCTGGTAACAAGCGTCACAGACTTGTGACTTTTAGGGCAAGAACATCTACTGGTGAAGGTGTGAACAGCTCACGTCACCCTCAGACATCTGCGGTGATGGTGTGTGTGCTGTTACCTCTTGGTGTAAACTCCAGCAGGGTAGTATCTGGAGCAGGTGAGCCCATCCCAGGCACAGTATGGGTCTCTGGCCAGGCAACAGTCAGCACACTCTGAACCATAGAGATCACACTGGTGCAGTCTGACTTGTGCGATGCCCACTGCTGACCCCACATACAGCGTTTGCTGTGGAACCAAAATATGGACATCTGCTTTGAAAACCTAGTTTCACTGGAATCAGATTGCTTCATTTTTCATTCTATCTTGTCCTCACCCAGCTGAGTTACTTAACCTTGAATAAGCTACAGTGTGAGCATCCTGTGATAGAACATGTTCTGACACTGTCATCTTGTGGACCAATAGCAGAATTGCAGGAATAATTAAAATGTTACACATTCTCTTACCCGTTTCGGTGATATGATGATCTCTGTAATTGGTGCAGGCACCTGAAAATAGGATGCAAAATACTGTCAATCAGAAATGACGTTGAATCAGTCTCAACAAATAGTACACAAAAGCATTAAGTTGTCCTTGTGTTTGATTTAACTTTATTGTGACTAATGTAAATTTTAGCAACCATTGCGTGTTGACCCAATATGCAACATGCAAATTTATCAATTTGATACAGTCTGAGCATATTTTGCAGACGAACATTATGAATGTTGCAAATTGTTTAATGCACTTAAACCATAACAGTGTTGCCTTCATTTGACATTTTTGTTATCTAAATGGCCACTAATTACACCATAGTCACATTCACCCATTCACAAAGGTTTTTTTTTTCTGTCTTGCACATGGGCGACATGTACCTCACAAGATTTGTAATTACTGTACGGCAACAGGATTTGCAGTATAGTACAGTATATGTTTGTCTTTGCACATTTACACATAATGTCACAGTCTTTGTGACATTGGCTGAAAGTTCACTTTAAAAGTTTGTTTGGACTTGTTGATTTGGGTTCTCTTTAAAAGTGAGAAGCGCACCCTCTACTTCAATACACTATAAAATGGGACCAAGTCCAGCATATGTTTTGTTATATGAACAGGTTTTGTGGCTGAATATACCTTGAACACTTGCAACTCCTCCAGCAGCACCTCCTCCATGGTGTCTGTGTCTTTATTATAGATGGTGATAACTTTCAAAACTACAGAGTCATCTAATGAAAAAGAAAGAGTTGGTGCTCACACTTACAGTACGTACATATATTGGGATGAAATTACATTTTTATATACCGGTACTGGCAATCACACTTTGAGTTTCACCTCTGTATTGAAGTATTTTACTTCAGGAACAATAACATGCAGATGTTGCAGTCTGTGTTTACCAGTGCCGATGTAAAGGACATGGTAGTGTCCATCTTGGGCTTGGACTCTGTCCACTGCAATCTGGGTCAACTTTCTTCTGCCTGGCTCTGTCTGCAGGAGGACAGGTCTGTGATGCTGTGGAAGGACTGGTCGAAACATCACAGGATGGGAGCGCACAAACCGCAGAACTTCATCAGGAAACTCCTTAGAGCTGGAGAAGCCTCCGCCGTTCACTTTACTGGCACACTGTTGGTGTTAGTAAAATAACGAGTATAAAAGAGGGTGATTTTAATTGTGTCAGTACAGATCAATGTGGAAACAAATCTAACTTTAGTTAGATTCAGCTGTCCCTGCTTGAACTGCTAGAACTATTGTAGCTACTAGACAGCTATGCCAGCCCTGATATCATTAATATGATGTCGTTATTCATCTGTTGTGAAGTCAGAATGAGAGAAAATGAGATTGCAGTGATGAATAATGTGGGTTAATCTTGTATATTTGTTCAATAATATATACTCAAGACTCACAGAACCAGGTCGGGGGTAGGGGACTTTGTCCTCATAAGGAGTCCAATGATGCTCAGGCCTCTCTCGTGTGGCAAATGGTCCGTTAAAAGCTGCTCTTATGTCGTCCATGTGATAGACGCACACTGCATAACCTTTAAACACAGCACTGCAGAAAGAGAGAGACGTTTCATTAGCTCTTTGGTGAAGAAAAAACTAAAAAAAAAAAAAGCGATACAGGTGCCATTACCTTGTTGTGCTAAAGAGGCCAAAAACTTCTGGATTTTTTTTGTCTTTGTTGTTGAGAACAAATATATCCTCTGAAACCAAACAGACATGAGATGATTATGTTCAACTGATGTTTAGGGGGAACAGATAAGAGTTTGTGTAATGACTGTAAGATATATGCATAATACATCCTTGCTTTCATGTTCACTATCAAACAATTTCACGTTTACTTTTCATATCAAACCGTCTCACATTCACCATCAGTCTCATGTTTGCTATCAAATTCTCTCACCTTTACCATCGAAGCTTCTCACATGTATTGCCAAACCTCATGTTTATTACAAAACTGCATTGTGTATTTACTCAGGCAATCTTAGTCTGATATGATAATTTGTTTTCTGATCTGAAACATTTAAGTGGGACAAAAAAAAGTACAATTCCAAGCAGCAATACATTAAATAATTAAATTTGACTGGGTTTGATGGCACATGTGACAGAGAGTTTACAAGTGACGCTGGAATCATGAATATGTTATGGGCTAAAGAGACTTTCAGAGTTTTGCAGCTAAATACTTGCTATGGTAGATTATGAACAGGGTTTACAAAGAGATTATTGTCATAGTTTCACTGCGATTTTGTGCACATGACTAAAGAACACAAAGAGAGAAAAGTTTATCAAAAACTAAATAACATTAAATATAAATTGATGCGGTCCTACCAAGATCATCAAAGTGTGTATCCATGCCGAATGGTCCAGGAACAGAGCAGATGAGACGTGTTTTCAGGAAAGAGCTCCATCTGTTCACCAGCATTCTCTGTCCTCCCAGGTCGTTCTGTGACGTTAGACCAGATTGTTTTCTAACGGCGCTGTCAGAACAGGCTGAATTATAACCAGAAACATTTCCAGTGCATTAGAGTTCCTACCGCACAGACTCGGCCAACGCGTGCGTACACAGCCCTGTTGATTCCATCTGCATCCATCTCTCGCTCAGTGAAGAAAAAGTAAACCTTATCATCGTCCCTGTCGTCGTTGTCAGGAACAACTGCCGAGGCCACAAATTTAGGCTCTGCAGGGTGAATGCATCATGACACAAACTGAATAACATAAAACATTTTTTTTTTTAAAGAACATAGGGAGCAAACAGTACTTTGATTTGTGTTGTTATGATAGTGATCAAAACCTATGATAGTGGCTCCAATCCATAAAAATAAAGTAATTCAAAGGTTATTTATTTATTTATTTATTTATTTATTTATTTATTTATTTATTTATTTATTTATTTATTTATTTATTTTTGCAGACGTCCTATCTGAATGTACTGAAAATTAACCATATGATCATAACCTGAATGTATATCTGTGGTAAGTACACATTTTGTTGCAATCATACAGAAATATGAGTGAAACCAACCGTTGAGCTGCTGTCTGTCATTTCTTTCAGTCCGAGTGTAAGTGTGGTTGTTGAGTCGACACAACGCACCATCGTTCTCCCAGTAGTCAGTGTACAAGCCAATGTACAGTTCTCCTCCTGATGGACAGACACCAAGATGAGTCATAATGCATTCATTGTCCAAACGCCAATTCTGCTGACTGCAGAGTGCTGTTGCACATAGGACCACAAGATGGCAGCATTCACAGTTAAAAGATCAAAACATAATGAACAGAGAAAGCAAATCTATTGGGATGGTCCACAGTTGAAATGAAAATATATTATAGTACACATTTCAGCTTAGTTTATGGCGAATTTAATGACAGAACTGGCCATGTCTTACGGGAGAGAGTAGATACGCAGGAACTCTTCGGGTCATATGGACAACGTCCTTTACCACTCACGAAGCTCTCCTCTTTAAGAGCAAACATGGTCTCCTTAAGAAGAAAAACACAGATACAGTATAAACACAGGCCTTTGCTATGAAAATCACATGAACATAAATGCCATAGCACACTGAAGAGCTATACTATATTGTAACATCATCTAAACAAGGAGGTGATGTGTGGAACAAGTAAAAGAAACCAGTTAATGAGAGGAAGGATCATAAAGAGATGAATGAGAGGGAAAAATGAAGATAGATGAGACAAGGAGTGATGGATGACCGAATGAAGGACTGCCCCATAGAAGTGTATATTCAGCTTTGCTCTGCCCTTTTATTGTTGTGGAATCACTACTCCCACTCATCTGATGCTGCTGCCATGCACTGCAGGTGGCTAACACACACACACACACACGCACACACACACAAACATATCTGAGCCCTCAGTAGAACCACAACTCATGTGCTGTGGGCCACCACAATGTTTTTGACAGCCACTGGCATTTCAGCGGGGCAATGTCACGTACTGTCTTGATTTATGGGAGGCTGCAGAACCACACTGTGCTGTGGCTCTATGGTTGCAACACAAGTCATTTTCTGGGTTAAACACATTCATCACGGAACATGATCCCTCAAAACTGAAAATTGCAGACGAAGCTGATCCAGTAATGGTTTATAAGCAGTTCTCTGAAGCGTCTTTTTTCATACTAAATCACTGGTATTGGTGAAAGATTAATAGATGATTGACCAATCAGTGTGGTAAGTAGGACGAGTATTTTATATCATAAATCATTGTATTAAAAATATTATTCATTTGTGGACTAAAGCTAAATGTAGGTTTAATGTAATCTCATACACCACATATAAGAGTTGTGTCAGGCTGATTGGTTGAGAGGTCTTTTATTTTATACACACATTAATCAGCCATATATGATGCAGTTTTGCTCAGTGGTGAGTGATGGCTAAGTGCTGTGACTGTGACTGGGCTGGTTGACTTGTTAGACCAGCGTTGGAATGCAGTACCCCCCCCCCCTTTTTTTTTTTTTTTCTCTAAATACAGCCCGGGCACACTGACTCTTCCATATGCACACACACACACACACACACACCTAGACTATCCTGCGTTTGACATATGAGAAATATGTGTCAAACTATGTCCAAACATGCCTTCAGTTGGTTTTGGTTGCACACCATCATACGTGACAGACAACCACGTTGCTGCTGAAACACACACATTACAGTACATCAATTTTCTCTGACCAGAACTCTCCTCTCTTCTCCAGAGACCACCTGGTCTGCTATCTTTGTTTATGTGAACAGAAGGAGAGCCAGATTTTTTTTTAATCATCAACAAAAAACCTGTGCCAAATCCTTCTCTCTTTCTCTTCATGAAACAAAGTTCCACCCTGCCTCAGTGTCTTTCCCATTGTCACCTCACACTGCTCCTTGTTGCCAGGTGGATGCATCCATCTGCAGGAACATGAGCAGTGTTTGACAGCTCAGTAGTCCAAGATGTACTGACAGTTCTGAGAGGTCCTGAGTTAAACATTATCAAACAACGTGGCCAAGGTTCTGGAGATATAAGTCCATTTGTTGGGGGGTTAGAACCTAGATAACTTTACAACAAGGAGGCCTGCAATATTTTATTTAGGTTACAGTTCACTCAAGTTCTAGTCGTTGCTATTAAAAATTTTAAAAAAGGCAAAAAATGTGTAAAATGCCCTCACAGTCACTTACCTGTCCTTTGTGTCCCACTTTGACCAAAGCACAGATAGGGTTGAAGGCTCCTGTCCCACATACCAGCAAATGGGTCTGGTTGTATTGCTGCAACACTTTGATGTAGTTTGCACACTCAGGCTGTTGGAAGAGATTTAGACTTTAAACACAGCATTAAAAAGAGGGTGTGTGTGTGTGTGTGAGTTGTGTGCTGAGAATGACATTTAAGACCACACAGCAAAAATGCAGTGATGGAAAAGGCCATGGTTTACTGCATAATCAATCCAAACATCAATTTTCAATATTCAGCACAGGTTTATGAGAACAGTAAAATACATAGGTCAATTTATAGGTGCCGCCAATATATATATCTTTTAAATTGATTGTTCTACTCATACAGATAATTACATTGGATGACAAGTTAATATACAGTACATCATCAACTTGGCCATCAGGCTTATTCTTCTTTACCATCAGCTCTGCACACATTATCAAATTCCATCTTTAAAAAATACATACAGTAGAAAATACTGTATCTGCAGCCAAAATCATCTGTACAACACTTACCTTTTCCCTCCCCTTCATCATACAGTCCTCTATCTGAGGTTCTGTACTGGCCCAGATAATCTGAGGAAGAAAAACAGTTTCCACATGATTCTAATAGCATCATTGTGGTTAAAATATGCAGTAAACTACTGTTAAAAAGAGGTCAAAGTCTTGCAAAATAAGCATTTTCCTCCCTCTTCTTCCCCTTTTCTGTTAATTATAATTTCAACTTGAGCATTACTGGCTACATTACTTACAAATGTTTCACTCAAAAATCTTAACTATCTCCACTCTTGACTAACAAAATAGAATGAAGCTCGGATTACCTGTCTGTAATGTGAGTTAACCCTGTCCAGGCTAAGGGAGAACAGGGCATTCTTTGCACCAACGTAAAGTCTCTGGTGGATTTCATCCAACAACATAGTCTGAGGCTGAAGAGGGACACCACGACCCTGGAACACCCAGGTCCTGTTCATCTGCCAAAGTTCTGTATAGAACAGTACAGGAAAGAAAAATGTTTTAAGAACTGTGATAAAACACATGTATGCACATGTATGTATGTATGGATCTATGCACATAGGAATGTATGCATGTATGTTTGCATGTATGTATGTATGTATGTATGCACATATGCATGTATGTACGTATGTATATACCATATGCACATATGCATGATGTATACACATATGTATGCATGTATGTATGCATGCATGTGTGTTTGCATGTATATATGCACGTATGCATGCATGTATGCATGCATGTATGTATGTATGTATGTATGTACGTACGTATGTACGTATGTATGTATGTACATATGTATGCATGTATTTATGTATGTAGGTATGTATGCACGTATGCAGTATGTACATATATACGTAAATATGCACATATGTATGTATGTATGTATGTATGTATGTATGTATGTATGTATGTATGTATGTATGTATGTATGTATGTATGTATG
>JARVGV010000713.1:8738856-8750313 GCA_031762435.1 Hypsolebias longignatus
AAAAATATAAATTATTAGTTATTTTATTTTATAATGTCACCCCTAGTGGCCACAAAAGCCCCTTCCAACAAAGCTAACGTGGCCCATGGGCCACCAGTTGATAACCACAGTTGTAGCATGTTGCGGCTCTGAACACTTTTAATTCAGTGACTGAAGGCGCAAAATGGCTCTTTTGATTATAAAGGTTGCAGACCCCTGATCTAGACTATTCCAAAAATAGGAAACCTGTTATCATAAATCCAATTATATGCAATTTTGGCATCCTCATTCAATAGCAGAGGTCGACACATCACCCCCAGAGATATTTCCAGCTGAATGCGCCTCGTCCGAGCAGATGAGGGTTCTCCAGGACCCTGTCGCTTTGTTGAAAAGATTTTGTAATTTATTTAGAAAGTCCAGTTAGTCAGATCGAAAACATTTGTTTTCATTTCGGAAGATGTGTAAAAATAGGAGCTGCTCCGATAAACAGACAGAGAGCAAAAAAGCAGGAGGAGAACAGGGAGCGGGGAGAAACGCGTGCGCCTCCTTACAGAGCTAGTGAGGGGGTGGGGGGAAGTCTGGTAATGTTCCAAAATAAAACATCCTTCAGAATCACTAAATGAAACAGAAATAATGGAAGTTACTCTTTCTGTGTGGTCCAGTACCAGTTGACCCAACCCAGGGTTTGGGGACCACTGGTCTAAATGACATAAAAACCTGATTGAAACAAAATTTCCTGAACCTAAATGAAAGTAAGACTGAAGTCATCAGCTTTGGTTAATGTAATGCTTGGACGCTCGTGGCTCCTTTCATACAGCTCTGCTGTCAGGAATCTGGACGTTATTTCTGATGGTTCTTTTACAGACGGATAAACAATCCAACTAAAGACTCATTGCCGATGTGGAGTCATATCTCCCTTGTAGAGGTAATACAAGCACGAACCAGTCTTTCAAGGTCATGTAAAGATCTTAAAAGACTGATTTGTGCTTGTATTACCTCTCGATTGGACTATTGCAATGCTTTGCATGTTGGCTCGGATACAAACCAGTTTCAAACCTTCTAGAACGTAGCAGCTCGTCTTTTATCAGGTACTAAAAAACACAAACCCATAACCACGGACCTTGCTTCTCTGCCTTGGCTTCCTGTCCACATCCAGACAGATTTTAAGATTTTCATTGCTTGTTTTTGAAGTTTTAACAGGTCTTCCCGACATATTCAAGTGATCGCAACATCTACGCTCCAGTAAGAGCATTCAGGTCTACGAATCAGTTTCTCTTAGATGTCCCCAGATCCAAGTGAAATACAGAGATCTTTTGCAGTTGCTGCACCAAAACTGTGGAATACTTGACCTTTTTATGTACGGTCCACAGAGACTGTTGAGACTTTTGAATATTTGCTTCAGACCCGTCCTTTTTGTTTGACTTTTGATTCAGGCTTGAGGTTCAATCTGAGTTTATGGTTTTTATGGCGCGTTTCTGCATTTTAACTTGTTGTCTTCGTCTTATTGCAGTTTTATGTTTTCATTTGACTGAACCATAAAGAACTTTGGTAAGTTTTTTAATGTGCTATACAGAAACACTGACAGTGAGTTGATGTTTAGAGAACAGCTTGAGGAAACGGTTTCAACATGTTGTGGGTTCTTGCAAACACCTGAATTTAAATCCAGGACACGTCAGATAAAAGTTGCTGTTGTGTTTTTTCCACCTTGGCAGAACATTTTTGTCTTTACGGCTTCCAGACATAAAAACGTCTTCCTCGGATCAAGAGCTGTTTCTGGTTTCAGGAAACCGAAGCACGGTTCAGTTTGGTGACGGATGCTTCAGGTTTAAAAGACGGCGTTCAGGAAACCGCAGGGGCTGCTTCCTGAACTGAACTGGAGGGTTTCACAACTTGTGGTCAATTAATACTCTTCTCTGCAGGGCTTCCACTACATGTCACACTTCTGAGACGATGAAAAGAGAAAAAAATAAACGGGTCAAAACTCAGGAACGATCCAATTTAGGTCCAAAGGGTTTAATTCAACTGGAAGTTTGAACAGGCCTAAAACTTGTGAAAGGGGAAAAAAAGCATTTAAGCACCCCGGATTAAAATCACTCCCATCTGTACCTTAAATTGGACCGGATTCAGACCAAGCCAAATGGTGGATTATCACGAGTGTTCATTTTTCTTAAAAATAAATAAATAAATAAAAAGTTAAAATGACTAATTTGTTGACTTGGAGCAACTAAACGGAGTTAAAAAGAGCAAAAATTCTGGATTATTAGATTTATTTGGCAATAGATGCTAGCTAGCTGTTGCTAACAGCTATTAGCATCAGCTAGCTAGCGCCCATAACATAAAGGAACAAAAATGGACTGTTTAGATCAAAATAAAATTAATGAACCAGGTTCAACATCTTATTTAACCTTCATGCTGTCTCTAGGTCAAAATGACGAGGACTTACTTTGACCCAAGAACAGCAGGAGGGAGCATTTCCCTAACCAGTATCCATGGAGGGCGGCTCACCCCACCATTAAGATCATGGTGTTTCATAAATAATAAACATCTGTGCGTGTTTGCACGTGAACAATTCACTGCGACTGGGGGAGACGTCAAAGCCTCATCATCATCATCGCCCCCACTCCCATGGGGAGTACCTCCTGGTAAGTAAAATTCATGAAAACATGCCTGTTTGAGAGTTTCTTGGCGTGTTTCACTGTTTCTGCTGATTTAGTTCTTGACATTAAAATATACAACATAAAAAAAAAAAATTTGTTTTAATGCCCAAGATTATAGCAATGGTGTGTAAGCATCAACTTGAACTGTCTTGCTGATCCTCCGCCACAAGGCCAGAAACTTGTGGGAAACACGTTGTTATGGCTGCTTTTAACAACTTATTCCATTCTAAGAGGTCCAGGCAGGTCCGACTTGGTTGACCTAAAATATTGGACTCATCTGAACAAGTGGGTCAATCAGTTTGGACAGACTAACCTTGACCCAACAGATCAAAGTTCATGTTCAATAAGCCAAGTAAAAAAAAAAATCAGCAGTCAGGTCATCTGGATGTTTTTTGTTGTTGTTGAGATGTTTTGTCCTTCATCAGTCCGAGGAGCCACGACAAACTCAGTCCAATAAATGGCATAGTGGACCAACCAGTTTGCTGGTGATAAGATGGTTCCTGGAGCCCCTGTCAACTCCTCTGAGGCAGCTATAGTCAAAGTGGTTCAAAACATCAAAGTTCATGCTCAATAATCCAGGTTAAAAAAAAATCCAACCAAGTTAAGTTAGCTCCTCTGGATGGTTTCTTTTCTTTTTTTGTTGTTGTTGTTGACGTTTCGTACTTCATCCAAAGGACTTCATCAGGCTGCCTCAGAGTCGTCGACAGGGGAGAAGGCTGGACCCAGAAACCATCTTATCACCAGCAAACTGTTTGGTCCACTATGTGAGTGTGATGCTTGTGGGGTTAAGTTTGTTGTGGCTCCTCAGACTGATGAAGTCCTTTGGATGAAGGACAAAAAAGTCTAAAAAAACAAAAAGAAGAAGGAAAGAAACTGTTGAAATGACCTGACTGAACGGATTATTGCGCATGAACTTTGATGTTTTGAACCACTTTAACTACGGCTGCCTCAGAGGAGTAGACAGGGGAGATGGCGGACTCCAGAAATCATCTTACCACCAGCAAACTGGTCGGCCCACTATGAGTGCAGCTTATGGGATTGAGTTTGTTGTGGCTCCTCGGACTGAAGAAGTCCTTTGGATGAAGGACGTTTCAACACAAAGAAACCGTCCAGATGACCTGACTGAACTTGACCCATCAGCTTTAACGTATTGAGTTACGAGCAAACCCCAGCAGTTTCTCTCTTAGACGCCTCAAACTGAACTTCAGAGGCGACCAGAGGTTTTACAGGAACAAACCAGATCATTTAAAACCTGCTGAGACTTTTACATCTTCGCTCAAGACCCATCAGGCGGAGCGCAGAACTCTTACAGAGTCTTTTTCAGTCCACAAGTACTTCAGTGTGCGTACTTGCAGATACTGAGTGCCAGTACAGAGTACTTAAACATTAAACGACGACTGTAGAAATAATTTTCTTTCATTTGGAACACAGCCAACAGTCTGCTCTCTTAACATCACCTGTTTATCTTATAATATCTCTAAACTACGGACGTTTTTCCGTTTTTGAACGTGGCTATTTGCAAAGAAGAAGAAACGGCGTCACTGAACATGAATGTGGTATCGGTCCTAAGTATCAGGGTGTTTTTATGAGTATACAAGTATTTGAGGCTGCAGAACACCAGGAGATATTTAGTTTTAATGTTCTTAAGTTGGTTCTTGTTCTTCTTGTTGTTTTCGTTTTGTGAAGAACTTCGGTTATGAGCTAATTCGTTCAACCTTTATTTATACAGGTTAATCCCACTGATCCTCGAAGACTCATTTACAAGAAAGACCTGGTTAATTAATTTAATAAATTGGACATTTTAAGGGTTATTTAGACCATTCTAATGCAGAGTAACAAATTTCTGGGTAAATATCAAAGCTGAGACCCAGCAGGTGCTTAAAGTTTGATTAAAGTTTTAATAAATTTAAAAAAGTGCCCAAAACCTTATCGACTTGTTCTTTTATTTTGATTTTATTAATAATCTGACAATTCCTCTGCACAGTTTTAATAAAGAAAACTGCTTTTATTAACGACAGCCGCTGAGTTTTTACAAAATGCTACGGAGGAAACAGCGAAGCGATAAAACGAAGTCCGGTTTAAAGCTGCTGAAATTCAACTTTTTAACTTTAAAGCACAGGAAGTGAACAGCTTATCGTGGTTTTGTTTCGCATTCGAGCAAATTATTTAACCGTTTTGATCATTGGCGAGACTTTAAAAAAAAAAATAAATAAATCGTATTTATTTTAATTTTGAAGTTAATTTTACTCTTATTTTAAATGTATTTATTATTTTACTGCGGTAGAAAAGACAGACGCAGCTCCAAACGAAACTTTATTAACATTTTCTGCGGTTTAATCTTATTTTGAACATTTATTGGCTCTCAGCTTGTAAACTGGTTATATACAGTATACAGTACTGGTAAATTATTAAATTTTAAATGAGTCAGGTGATCCAAAACATTTTTAATGTTTGGTTCTTTGCAAGTTAGACTTATTTTACTCAGCCAAGGCCTTTTTATATTGTTTTAAATTGCTTAAACAAGGTAAACCACCTCAACAATTAAACTAATAATTGTTAATTTAGTTGACTTAAATTACTTTTGTGTTTTTTTTTCAACCAAAGACCATGAACCATCGAAACTGAAATTTCTACTAATTTATTATTTTTTATTTTCAATAATTCAGTCATTTTAAAGACTGACTGAATGAAACTTGGCCAAGATTTGTTTATTATCTTAAAACTCTAGTTCTATTCCTTCTATCATAAGTTGTATAAAACAGGAGATCTGCTCATGCACTCAGTTTGATCCCATTGACTCCCATCATAAACATATTTTTCATGCACTGTAACCCCAACACTGTATAATGTAATTTTATGACAAAAATACCTAAAAAGTATGAATAATAATACAAATATTTGTACCCATGGTTAGGTCTAAAGTTGTTTAATCCAATGGTTCTCAAACTGGGGTCCCCGGGCCCCTGAGGGGTCCGCGAGCTGGGGCTTGGGGGTCCACAATTTTTTTTAAATTTTATTTATTTATTTTTAACAAATATGTAGATTTTAACAACCCATTAAAATACACAAAACAAATGTAAGAAATCACATCTACTTAATTCAAAATTTTCTGGGGGAGGAAACTTTTCTCCCATGGACCCAAAAAGTTTGAGAACCCCTGGTCTAATGTATTTGTTGCTGTGGAAATATTTTTAATAAAATTGTTTTTTTATTATGCTTTTATAAGAAGGTCTGATTTGGTACCCAAGGGTAAAAAGTGCAGATGTTTATTTTTAAATGAAAACTCATACTAATTAATGTTATTAATTACTGACCTGGTCAAGGTCGTAATAACCTAAATGAAAATATTCATCTTTGCACTTTATTCTTGGAAAAAGATTTGAGTCAGTGAAAGTAAAAAAATAAAATAAAATAAAACATGTTTCCTTTTTTTCCTATTTTGAGATGTAGCCATATTCAAAGTTTTACTGGAACCAGTTTCTGTGTCTGGTACCGGACCTTCTCTGGCTTTAAATTTACTTTTGGAATAATACCCTTGGAATTATTGAACAGTAAAAACCCTAAACGTTTTATTTCAAGGTTAATTGTAATGCATTATAATTTGGTAAAACTGTTTACTTTCTATATTTGTGTTTCCATGAGGTTTATTTTCTGTCTGTGAAGTAATTTAAATGTTTATCTAGTGCTTTAAAACATAAAAATGTAAGATCTTAATCTTTGAAAGAAAGTAAATCTTCCGTGGTGGTTTGATATTCTCATCTTAAAATCAAATTTTACAAAATGTTTATTTAAAACTAAACTACATTTTCAATACAAACACCAAAATGCCTTAAAACACAAAAATTTAAATGCTAATGGTCTAAATATTATTTAATTATCTTAAATATGAGTTTATTTTGGTTTTAATAAGCCAAACTGATTTTCCCGCTTTAATTATCGGCTTTATTAACTCACGCGTCGGCTAGTGAAATATTTTAACGGCAGCTAACTAGTTAGCATTTGATTTATGTTAACAAAACTATATAATTTGACATTTTAAATATGCTAAGTGACAAGCTTAGATGTGTAATATAGAAACAAAAAGTGAAATCAAAATGAATAAAGACAGGAAAATATAATTTTTATTTATGTTAGGTTTATTTTTTTGGGGAAAAAAAAGAAGTTTAAAAAGTTTTTAAATCTGCTTTAACTATTTTGTTTGTAAGTTTGTTAAAACATTTTTCTTAAATAAAAAAACAGTGTAAGCCCTCTAGCATTGATGCTAAGCTAATCATGCTAATCTTTGTAAAACTGAGGCTTGCATCAAAGTTAGCTTAACTAGTTAATAATATCCTCTACAGAATGTTTATTCTGTCATAATTGTCAGAAATAAACACTTTGTCCTAATTTAATAACGTAAATATATGTTTTTTTCAACCCTACCAGGTCAAACACAAGACCCAAAATGGCCGCCAGAATTTTCAGTCATCTTCAGTCTTTTTGTGCTCAAAACGTTTCTCTGCTGTTTGAAACCGAATTCTGCTTTTTTCTACCACAAACATTAAAAAATAGTCTTAACATTAAAACTCTTCACAAATGTCATAATATAGACATTTCTTTTTTTATTTAGACATTTTCAAGACGGTTCAGAAATCTTGTTTTAGTGTTTTTAGCTCATAAAACTGACTTAAAGCCGAGGATTATAAAACATGTGATTTTTTTTCTTAATTCCTACAAAATATATTTGTATAAAACCAAAACTTAAAAACTGTTTTTGTTGATTTTAGTGTATTTTAGAATAAATATAAAGAAAACCTTTTGTGACTTTGTAACAAAAGTACTTTCATTATAGTAACAAGTTTGAAAACCTGCAGTTTTATCCAGACGATATTAAAACACCGGAGTCTTACCTGCTGAGGGGAGCACCGAGGCCAGGACCAGCAGACCAGATACCCAGGTCTGAAGCTCCATGTTTGACCAGTTTGACCCAGAAGACTGTTTCTTCAGCCTGGTGCGAGGGACGAAGTGAAGTGAGTGGAGCAGCCTTCCTCTAGTCTGAAGTGGAACAGGAAGTGGTAAAGAGCTGCTGCCACTGCCAGCAGGTGACACAGCGACACACTTTGCATGATGCTCTCTCCCACACGGAAGAAACTCAGATCACACGGCTTGTTTATTACACGGCTTTGATGTTTGAGCTGCTGCCGATGCAAATCTTTAAAAGCAATCATCCGCACCTAAACGTTTTCTTTTAACGGCAGATGAAACTTAGTTTTTAAATGTTTACAACAGTAGAAACATCATTTAAAGGGCGTAAATCATCTAGAAACACTTTACAGACACTGAAGCTGAAGCCACAGGGGGCGGACACCCCCTGGTGGCTGCTCCCAGTAAAAGATTTAAGCCCCGCCCCCTGCAAATAAACCAATGGGACATTTCCCTGCCCTGATGTGTGCATGGCTAATTGAGCTTCAGGATTATTTGCGACATTCCTGACAGTTCTATAAATGTTAAATAACAGATTCACGTTGTAAAATGTTCCCTCCATTTCAGCAGAAAGTAGCGGCTGGAAGCACTGTTGGCTTCTGGGTAGTGTAGTTCTGGTGTTACAGTATAGGCATATTGAAAGAAAACTACAAAATGGTGGTGCCTGTCCAAAGTATATATTTTTTACTAGCTTTTTATCCGGTACTGTCGCATTCATGTGAGGAATATTAAATCTGACAATCGTTGAAAAACTGCGAGAGAACGATTCCGCGAAAATCGAATTGCGAAGTAGCGAGTGACTACTGTAGTTGTTTGTTCCTCGCTACTGTGTTCAAACATGCTTAAACATTTTAATGTTATTTAAGCCTTAAATAAAAGTCATGCTCTACTGTGATTGATAGCCTGTTAGCTAGTTGGGAGGGCTTGGAGGCGGAGCTTCTGTCTCAAGGTTACCGCCCCCTGTTCTAACTGACAAGCTCCGAAACTAAAACATAAACATTAAATAGCTGTTCGTCCAGTGATTAAACTTTGTTTTTGAACATTTACAACAGTAAAAATATAAATTAAAATGTGTAAATCATCTAGAAACATTTTACAGACACTGAAGCTACAGAGATGGATGGCTGGACCTGGTAAAATATTTAAGCCCCGCCCCCTCCACATAAACCAATGGGACATTTCCCCGACAAAGAATAAAAAATAACTTTGATATTTCATTTTCTGCTTTGTTTTTGTAGTTTGTACCTTGCGGCTGTTTGTACAAGTACGCTTAAACTTTAGTTTTAATGAGTTATTTAAGCCTTGAATAAAAGTCAGAGTCCACCGTGATTGACAGCCTGCTAGATGGGAGGATTTGGAGGCGGAGCTTCGGTCAAGTTTACCGTCCCCCCGTCCTGACAAGCTACAAAACAAAAACCAAAAAAAAAACCCAGTTAATCAGTTCTTCCAGTGGTTAGCATACTTTAGACGTTGCTTTAAAATTCATCCAGTGGTTCATGAGAATTTTTGCTAACAGACACATGGACGGATGGAGACATATCATCCATAATAATTCATAAATAAATAAAAACCTTACGTTTTAAACTTTAACATTGCTGCTTTTTAATCAACTACATTTTACTTATCAAAATAAAATTTGCGACAACAGGTCAACGCCTTAAAATACAAATCTCTAATTTAGTTGGAAGAATTTTTATGTTAATGAAAACAACTGATTATATATACGTATATACTGTATGTATAAAATAATAATGTGAGAAGCTAGAGGCAGAAAACGATGACAAAAGCAGCCGAATAAGAGCTTAAAATGTAGCACAGCCCAGCAGAACTGTAGCTAAAATTAGCAAAACAGTAGCCATCATTGGCAAAAAAGAAGCTAAAATCATTTAAAAAGGTAAAACACATTCATGAATCTGACATCGTTTTTATTTTAGGCACAAATCTTTATTTTTCTTTACAAAAATAATTTAATCTCAATTTTATAAAATATAGAAAAGCTTTTGATTATTAAAAAAATTTCAAGACAACAAAGCTTTTTGAAACAAACTTAAATATACGAAAGAATTAAAAAAAAAACAAAGGTTTTAAGAGCATCTCAACTAAACCTTTCTGCAATGAGTTAAATCTGTTAAATCACATTTATTTCAGTTTGTGACTGAAGTTGAAAGTACTTATAAATGAGAACTAGAACTGAAATGAGACTATAATTAAATTAACATTATTATTAAATATCTTGTCTGTAAATGTTTGTTTCTTCCTCTGAACGTATTTCTGTATGAAGTGCACTTTTGGTTTTAACGTTTCAGTGCAAATTCAGAGAATAACCTGCGATCTGTTCGAAAATATTTAAAATTTCTGCTTAATTCCTGAAAAACAAACAAAAAAATATAAGAAAAATACTGATAAGTAAAGCTGGAACTCTCAAGAAAATTAAATAAAACACCAACAAACATCTTAATCTGACTGGAAACTGGGCAGGGGTTCCCAAAGAGCGGGTCGGGGCCCCACTGCGGCCCACAAAACACCAATTCGGGGGTCCTGAAATGAACTATAAAAATAAAAGAAAATGTTTACATAATTCTTTCTGAGATAATAAAAAACTGGTCAAACTAAAGAAGATATTTGGAATCAGAAGCCTTAATTTTTTTTATAACTTCTGTAAAGAGAATAAAAATTCTCGAGTGTCTCCCTCTAGTGGTCAGAATCTGAAAACAACTTATTTTTTAATATTAAAACAAATTTACAAAAAAGTTTCTACAGATTGGACGATTATTGTTAAATAAACAAAAGTTTAAATGTTTCAGTTTGAACTTCTTTATAAAAAAATATACTCTGTCGGGAGGTTTAGTTGAACTTAGAGGGATTAAAGGTGGTAAAACACAAATAATAAAACTTTCAAAGCAAAATTTGTTTTAAAATTGATTTGAGTAAAAATTTCAATGTAAAGTTTAAATTGTTTTTAAGGTTAAAGGCTCGGGAGCTCAGCGTCTCGTGGACATCACTTCGTTATCGATCCTGCAGCTCCTCAGGTTGAAGGATCAATTTCTGAAAAATAAAAAATAAAATAAATGAACGAATAGGCAAGATTTTATAACTGGGATAACTGGGCTTTTAGTTCACCTAGTGATTTGTAATTTAAAACACTAAACTATACGTTTTCTATTAATTCCAAAGAACGTTTTGTTTTGGTTGTAGAAATATTTTTTGTTTCTTTTAGTCTGAGCAACAAATACTACATTATACTGTCATAAGATTACACCAATTTATGTTTAGACTTTTCTAAGATTTACTTCCGGTTTCACAGAAAACTGTCCCTGTTTCTTTAAAAGTGGGCGTGGCCAGACTTTGCGGTTCGGTTTTTACGGACTCATACTTTTGCGGGTTTTCAACGTAAGATTGTACACATTGTTTCCCCAGTGGCCTGGCCTGCTCAGTGATCACCAAGTGGCCCACTCCTTCCTTTCTCTTTCTGAGGATATCACAGCTGAGCAGAGACACACAACAGGTGGGTGCGTAACATGTTGTGCGTCTCTGCTCTGCTGTGACAGCCTCTCAGAAAGAGAAAGGAAGGAGTGGGGGTGGGGTCTGGCATTCTCCATCGCCTCTGCTGTGACAGTCTCAGAGGAAGAAAGGAATGGGGGGTGGGGTCTGTCTTTCCCCATCGTCTCTGCCTTGACAGAAAGCCTCAGAAAGAGAAAGGAGGGGGAGGTGGGTCTGTCTTTCCCCATCACCTTTGCTGTGACAGCTTCAGAAAGGAAAGCAGGGGGTGGGGTCTGTCTTTCCCCATTGCCTCTGCTGTGACAGACAGCCTCAGAGAGAGAGAGGAGGGACCCGGGGGTGGGGTCTGTCTTTCCGCCTC
>JARVGV010000713.1:8783059-8795860 GCA_031762435.1 Hypsolebias longignatus
TTATGTAACAACCAATAAAATTCAGTTTTATGTCAGTTTTGGTCAAAGCTTGAAAGAGCCGCTGCAGAGGAACCAAACAGCCACATGTGGCTCCAGAGCCGCAGGTTGCAGACCCCTGCTCTAACCTAATAGTCAACTGAGAGGTTTACAAATCCACTGCCAGCCACGTTCGTTAATGAAGGCTCACTCCTAATTGATAGTTGCACTTGTTGTGGTGTTTGAAATTAATGTAGAGACCTGGACTGCAGGGCCCCAGGATTCAATTTTAATACTTCTATCTACCAAAATGCTTGAATATAACTTTGTCATGTGGCAGAAAATAGGATGTAAGAGCAGAATGTAACTGAAATTTTGCTTTAAAGATAAATGATCATTAAGATTAATAGTAATTGTAAATATCTACTTATTTCAGAGCCAATAGCTTGCGGGACAGTTCCTGTCTTGCAGGGAGCAAAAATAGAGGAACACCTGAGAATCGTGGGAGGAACCGAGTGTCCAAAAGGTGAATGCCCTTGGCAGGTAGGTGGAAGTTGTTTCTATATTTTATGTAGACTGTTTGTTCTGGTTTACTAGTAACTAACAAATCAAAAGAGCTAATATAAATGAACATTTTTAAGATTAAAAATTTAAACAGGGGTGAAAGACCGAGCCATTCAAAAGGATCAAACCTTGTAGAGTTTTTGAAATCCACATTTTAATGGTTTGATTTTTCTTGTTGCAATTTGCTGTTTAAAGGTTTTGCTGGTGTATAAAGACAAAGGGTTCTGTGGAGGAGTGATTTATAAACCAACATGGATTCTCACAGCATCCCATTGCCTGGAGAACACTCAACCACAGTTTCTGAAAGTCATTGCAGGTACAAAACCCTCCGGTCAACAGCAAAGACACAATTAAAGAAGATATATTAGTCCAAACCTTTACAGGTTTAATTTATGATAATGGGATGTAGCCATTAGCTCAAAATATTGTGTCAAACATTTCCCTGAAAAGTGCTTTGACACCCTTCTTTCTTTCCCCCCACATTTTTTCAGGCGAACACAACATTAACGTTAATGAATCCACGGAACAGGTCATCCAGGTTGTTGAGATTATCATGCATGAGAACTACGTGATAAGGACTGTGGACAATGACATCGCCCTCCTCCGGTTAGCCTCTCCGATAGTCTACACCCCGTACGTCGTCCCGGTCTGCCTGCCGACGCGACCGTTGGCCGAACGCGAGCTGTGGGCGGTACAATGGCACACGGTGAGCGGTTGGGGCAAGCGAAGTGAGAACGGGCCCACCTCGGTCCTCCTCAGGCGCACCAAGGTGCCGCGGATACGAACCCAGACCTGTGTGGAGGAGAGTGGTGTGGCACTCACCACGAACATGTTCTGTGCCGGATACCTGGACGGAAGGACAGACTCGTGTAAAGGTGACAGCGGTGGACCCCTGGTGACCCAGTACAAGAAGACCGTGTTCCTGTTGGGAATAGTCAGCTGGGGAAAGGGCTGCGCCCGACCGGGCAACTATGGAATTTACACCCGAGTGTCCAACTACCTGGAGTGGATCCAGAACCGAACCGTAACCCCACATCCGCCCAAAAACACTACAAATGGTGTCCTGACCAACCTGACCACCTGAAGGAATGCAGTTCCGCTTGGAACCAACGGTTAACGTCTGATTCCATTATTTTACACAAGTGACAGAGAATTAAAGTCTTGTTTGAAAATAATTTGTTGTAGGATTCTGTTCTTTCTACTCAGCGCCGGTAAACGTCAGTTTTCTCTATTCTCATCTTGCATCCGCAGTCTCGTTCTTTCGACCACTATACAAATTTTGTGGCATTAGGTGAAGGTTGGAACGTAGAGCGATTGGTAAACTGAGAGCTTCGCCTTACAACTCAGCTCCCACGTCACCACGACGGACCGGCACAATGTCCGCAATACATACTTTTAAGGTCGCACCATTCCATCTGTCGAGCTGATCCTCTATTTTTCCACTCACTTGTGTTGAAAACCCACAGATACTTGAACTGCTCCACTTGAGGCAGAACCTCACTCCCAACCTGGAGATGAAGTATTTCTTAATTGTAGCCTCTTTCAGCTCTTCTCATCATTACGAACTGTAAATAGTCTGAATTTTTAATGTCGAAATGAAGTTTCTATGATAGACTTTGTTTACCTTGGGGTTTAAAACATGACGATCTACTGGTAATCTGTTGATCAGACTTTGTGGACTAACGTTACTCTTGTGGGAGCAAGATTTAAACATTTCAAAGTAATTAAGTGAAAAAGGTGGACAAAACGACTGCAACGCATGAATAAGTCAACAACAACAAAACAAACAGTGTCCAGAGAACATTTCCACCAGTAACTGTGTATAGAGAAAATTTTACGTAGGTAAAATCAGTTAAGAACAATTATTGAATACTCTTCACCCCCAGTGTTTGAAAACTTTCTCAGAACAGACACTGTGAACATTTCTGTGACAGTTCAATGAAAAGACACTAATGACAACTAGCAGCTGGGAGAAGATAGACGATGTTACATCAGCTAAGGTAACACCACCATGACCAATTGTTGGACTTCCTGCTTCCACAGATTCAGCTTATTGAGGTGTACTATTCATTGCACTATTTATGGAAGCCCATTTCCGCCACGAAAGAAAAAATAAAAGCCCAACAGGAAGTCATTATTTTGACTTTTAAAGTCATAATTACGAGAATAAATGTCATACTTCTGAGTTTTAAAGTCATAATCATGAGAATGTAAGTCATAATTTCAAGGTTTAAAGTCATAATTATGAGAATGTAAGATAATTTCAAGGTTTAAAGTCATAATTATGAGTTTTAAAGTCATAACTATGAGAATAAAAGTCATAATTTCAAGTTTTAAAGTCATAATTACAAGAATAAAAGTCATAATTATGAGTTTTAACGTCATAATTATGACTTTTATTCTTGTAATTATGAATTTAAAACTCAATTATGACTGTTATTCTCATACATGGTTTTAAAACTCATAATTATGCCTTCAAAACTGGAAATGGACTTTTATTCTGGTAATTATGACTTTAAAAGTCGAAATTATGATTTTAAAAGTAAAATTATGACTTATTCTCATAATTATGACTTTAAAACTTGAAATGATTACTTTTATTCCCATAATTATGACTTTAAAACTCAAAATTTTGACTTTTTTTTCTCCATTATGTCTTTAAAAATCGATATTATGACTTCCTGTTGGGCTTTTATGTTTCTTTCATGATGGAAATGGGCTTCCATAACTATTGGATTTTTATGATACAGATGATTTTGTTGCAGCTGAGTTTCCTTGCAGTCAAGAACCCAGACTCAACCAGAGTGCTGTGGTTCAGACCAGGCTGGTTGGAGCCAATCACTGTCCAAAGAGGAGCGTCCTCAGCAGGTAAATTTCACCTGATGAAATGTTTCAGCAAAAAGAAACAGTCCAGAGGACCTGACTTGTCTTTCTTGGACATGGTGTAGTTTTAATGTCTTACTCTGTGCGTTTATAGTATTAGTTTAAATTCTTGAATTTCAAGTTTTTGAATAAAAATTTAAAATAAACTTTGAGTGTGTCTGTTGGTGTGGTAATCTAAATGATAAGTCACGATGGAGCGTGTCCGTGCTGCTGGAGGTGGGTGGGGTGAGGGGGAATTGGGGGTGGTTGTTCTCCAAGGGCACCAAAACGGGCTAGAACCACCCCTGACTGAGACGTTTATTTTCTGAACATAACGTACCAGTGCCTTTCAAACCCCACGATACATTACGGCAAAGACTGGTCCATCCCAAAGATCCAGTCCCGCAGCCCAATCAGAGTAATATTGTGTTTGCTTTTCAGTGTCAGGGCAGTGATCAGTCTTACATCGGGGGAAACTAAACAGCCACTGGCCAAAAGGATGGCCCAGCACAGAAGATCAACATCATCATGTCAAGACTGTGGTCTACACTCATCTGCAGCAGTCACTCTTTCAGGGATGAAAATGTTCACATCAGTGGTGGACAGGAATGGTGGTGTGAGAGAGTGAAGGAGGCCATCTTTGCAAAGTGAACTTGTCCATCGTTAAAGAGGGGCAGAGGCCTCCGTGTCCTTGTCCACCTCTTACAATGCCATTATTAGTACCACAAATTATTTAATATGCTTTTTTTATTTTATTTTTTTTTGGTATAATTTGCAAATGCTACTGGATGCATTGAATTTCCCCATTGGAATGAACCAATGAACCAACCAACCCAGTTAGTTCTGGATGTCACCACCAAACTGATCCACTATGAGAAGGTGCCGTTTCTAAGACTGAGTTTGCTGCAGTGCCTCAGACTGAACAAGTCTTTTGGATAAAAGATGAAACATTTCTTTAAAGAAGAGTCCGTCCACAGGACCTGACTTTACCTCGCAAGTTTTTAAATAATGACGTACAGAAGCTTAGATAGGCAGTAAGACTTTTTAATATCTAGAACGCATCACCTCATCAAGTCAATACAAGTTTTAAAACTTTATTACGTCAGCTGCCAGCGGTGGAGTTTCCTGAAGCAAAGCACTGTGGGAGTTGCAGTTTTCGCCTACAGTTGTGATGGAACTCAAATATTTGTAGTATGAAGGCCGAATGCCAGAGATAAACCCTCCCCCAGCCCAAACCTTCCTCCCCCAGCTCGGGTCGTTGCCCTCTCTGCCTCCCTCTCGTTTCTCCACATTCTGACTCCGTTACTTCAGCTCGGCACAACGAGGCTCCTCCGACCAGCCGGGACCATGTTCTCGTGTCTGAGACTGTCCCTGGGCCTCCTGCTGCTTCACCTCACCACCGCGCACGGTATGTTCTGTCCAGCCCAGGTTCAGCTGTCAGGACTGGGGAATGTCGAGCGTTGACGGAGAAGAAGCATGTTGAGGGTGTTTTCAGAGATGGGGGTGGAGGTACGGGGTTGAGTGGCAGGTAGGGAGTGACACTTGACCTTGTGATGAGTGTTTACAGCTGGTTGGAACTGATGTCTGGGCTAAGATTGAAGTGAGCTATGGTCTTTTTTTTCAATCACATGATTTTAAAGTGTTAGACAACCCACTAATTTAAAATGTAAACAGCTCAGTTCTATCATCCAGGCTCCTTAAAGGGAAGAAAACCTAACCCAAACATCTCCTGATGTTGCAACATAAAGGTTTCAATTACAAGACGGTGAGTCTGAACGCAAGACCAACTCTCCCACAAATTCTCTGTCACCAGTTTTCTTGGATGAGCAGGCGGCCAGCCAGGTTCTGACCCGGCGGAGACGCGCCAACAGCTTCTTGGAGGAGGTTAAAAAGGGCAACCACGAGAGGGAGTGCGTCGAGGAGCGTTGCAACTGGGAGGAAGCGCGAGAGATATTTGAAGACAAGGAGAAAACTGTACGAAGCTCTATCACGTAAAGACACACAAAATGAAGAAAACTCGATGTTTTCCATGAAGTCACGGTCGTTTTTTCTCTTTTCAGAATGAGTTCTGGGCCGTTTATATCGGTAAGCTGGCGATTCCCCAAAGCCAACGTTTTAAGAAACAGGAGTTTTTGAGGTCAACCTGCTCTTCCCGCAGATGGCGACGCCTGCAAGTCGAACCCATGCGCTCATGGCGGACAGTGCAAAGACGGGATTGGAAGCTACGCCTGCTACTGCCAGGAGGGATACAAGGGCTTCAGATGCGAAATCGGTACAGAAGTCATAGTTCAGAAGGACACTTTCCTTGTTGGGTGATTTAAGAAGAACTCAAGACGAAAATCTTCCACCTCCTGAACCGATGAGGTTGTGCTGAACAACATGGTCAAGAACAGTTCCAATGCAATTTGCAGATCAAGATCTTAGTTTCCATCTCATCCCTCAAGGTGTTATAGAAGACATTTAGCTATATGTTGATTTTTTTTTTACCTTATAAATCATCTTTTGGTTTTTCCCTCTTCAGGGGTCGCCACCTCCATGTCCTCTCTAACTGCATCCATACATCTCCTCTTTGTTTCTTGGCAGCTGCATTTCTAACATCCTTCTACCAATATACCCACTGTCCCTCCTCTGGACATGTCCAGACCATCTCAGTCTGGTCTCTCTAACTTTATCTCTCAGTTGTTTAACCTGTGCTGTACCCCTGATGATCTCGTCACTCCTAAGGAGAACCTCAACATCTTAACTTCTGCCACTTCCAGTTCTTTCTCCTGTCTTTTTGTCCATGTCTCTGTCTCCAGACCATGCACTGTCTTGTAAACTTTTTCTTTGACCTTTACTGACACCTTTTTGTCACAAACCACTCCTGAAACTTTTCTCCATCCACTCCATCCTGCCTGGACCCTCTTCTTCACCTCTTTACCACACTCCCTATTTTCCTAGACAGTGGACCACAAGTCCTTGAAGTCCTGCGCCTTTGTGACCTCTGCTCCTGAGTTTTTTCTTCAACCAGTGGTCCTAAACTCTGGTCTTCGAAGGCCACTATCGTTGAAGCAGAGAAACATCTAAAACATGCAGGATAGTGGCCCACGAGGAACAGGATTGAGAACCACTGGATGAAACATCTATGTTTAGAAATGTTGACTTGATTTATCTAAAGTGAAGCACAGACAATGAAACTTGAAAATCCTTGTGGATTTATGTCTGGGATGAGAAAACAAACATGTGGAACCCTAAATTTGTCCCGAGATTTATGACGATGGAGATTATAGACGGGTCGTTACCCTGCAGCTCCTAAAACCATCAGTTTTTGTCTTCGTACAGCTCATGTCTGACTGAGTCATTTCTTGTCGTCGCTGTAATTTCTGTGTCCTTGCAGTTATTCCTGAGCTCTGCGAAAACAAAAATGGCGGCTGTGAACACTTCTGCAACGTTGACGGCGGAAACGTCCGGTGCTCCTGCGCTGACGGGTATTTTCTGGCATCGGACGACAAATCCTGCATGTCCGACAGTAAGAGAGGCTGAGGAGTTCGTCGTCATCATCATCCACCTTTCGCTGTAGTTCCTGGAACTAAACTTTCTTCTCAAACCCGTGCAGAACCTTTTAAATGTGGTGCCATCGTATCCGACAGCGTTCGGACCATTTTCCGATATGAGCGGCAGAACGTCTCAGAGACGAACGTCATAGAGGGTAAGGGCATCACGAACTCCACCGAGGCAAAGCAGGAGGTCCTGGATCCGTCCTCACCAGCAAACACCAGCCAGACCCGATCTCGTGACTTCATTTCTGAAAAAAAGATAGTCCCTCAGAGGGCCACGCAAACTCGGATTGTGAACGGAGAGGACTGTCCACCAGGACAATGTCCATGGCAGGTAGTCTCACCAACTCCCTGGGATGTTTTATGCTGTTGTGTTCTCTGTTGTTACTCGTCCACGATTTGTCTCATTGTCTCAGGCTCTCATCCTGAATGAGGTCAACCAAGGTTTCTGCGGAGGGACAATCCTCAACGAGTACATAATCCTGACCGCCGCCCACTGCATGAACCAGTCCCATTCCATCTCCGTCAGACTTGGTGCGTCCAACAAGCCAAAACACTGAGCTCAATCCAGTTATAATCAAGTTTATGACAGTCCAATTCAATCTTCTTATATTCCACTTCAGTCCAGTTAAAACAGTCAAATTCAATCCAATTACAACAGTTATCCAATTAAAACCAGTCCAATTTAAACAGATAATGACAGGTGTCAATCCAGTTGGCTCCAGTTCAATTCAATCCAATTATATCTATTAAAAATCAATTAGAACACGTCCAATTTAAACTAATTGTGCCCAGTTTCAATCCTATTTGAAATAAGTCAATTCAATTTAACATTTTACTCAATATGAGTCTAAATTAATACACATAGATACAGACCAATTCAATTCATTTGTCTTCTCTAATCCCACTTCAATCCAGATAGATACATTTAATATTTTTCCAATTATACCTACTGAAATTCAATTAGAACCAGTCCAATTTATACTAATTGGATCCAGTTTTATTCCAATTTGCTAGTCAAATTTATTAAATTGGGTACAGACCAATTCAATTCAATATTTTTATGTACAGTTTCAATGGAGGTAAATAAAGTCCACATCAGTTGAAATCTATTTAAATTAATTTGAAAGCCAGTCAAATTTAAAGTGCAATATTTTAATTCTGTCCAATTCAACACAAATAAGATAGGGGCAGATAAGTTTAATTTATACCTATTTTCAGGGATTTTACTTAAGTCCACTTCAATCCATTTATATTCAGTTTCCATCCAAATAAATGCATTTAAATTAATTTTATTAGAGTTCAATCCAATTCATTGCATTTATGCCTAATCAGAGTCCATTTCAAATCACCTACATTTATTTTCACTTCAGGTTTATTCAAATTATTATTTTTTATTCCAGTACTATTTATTTTTATACAGTTTCTATATAAGTTTAAGATTTAATCCATTAAAATAATACTGACCTGTGGGTTACTGCTTCTGTGCATTAAGGTGAGTTTGACACGATGGTAAACGAAGGCACTGAATCCACGCACGAGGTGGACTCCATCATCTCCCACAACCACTACAAACCAGTCACCTACCATAACGACATCGCCCTCATCAAACTGGCCACGCCCATCAAGTTCTCCAATTTTATCCTGCCTGCCTGCATACCAGAGATGGACTTTGCTGAGAAGGTGAACTTTTGTTTAAGTCACTGTTGTAAAGGTGTTAAATGAAACGTTTGAGTTCTTTAATGGTAAAACTTTGGTATTTCTAGCATTCGGACTGGCTTTCTAATGTTAAAAAGTACTTGGACCGTTGTTCACTATAGGCTACTCTACTAAACTTCATAATAACTACATAAAACAGATCTAATATATTTTTAAAGCCATCACTGCTGTACTGTATTCCAAATTAATTCAATGTTCAGCATCTTTTGTTGCCAACAGGTCCTACAGGGTCTCCAGTAGAGATACTCAAGTAGCCACAAGGACACCGGAAGCATCATTCGCAATTTTCCACTGGGGGTCTCAAAATATTTTTCAATGCAATTTTGTTTCGGGTTGTTTCCGTTTGGCTAGTGCCGCTTTTTAGCTTTACATCACAGTTTAGCTTATGGGGGATTGTGTTAGCTCGGTCTGTCGGTGCCACGCGCCTGTAATCCTGAGGCTGTAAGTTCTATCCCAGGTTGCGTCAGGAAGGGCATCCGGCATAAAACAGTTGCCAAATCTTAACCGGACCGTCGGTTCAATCAAACCTTTGTGTGATTGACACTGAATGCAATAGTTGTTCTCAGGCTCAAGACTGAGGTGTCTGAAAGTATAGTGGTGTTAGTGAAATACAAAAATGGCACGGCATAAAAACCTCAATGGGTTTGACCTTCTTTTGCTGTCGTCTAAATAGGGATTGCGATTACAGCAACACCACGTGAACATGTAACCTTTTCACAATCAACGTTAAAAAAATCTGATATTTCAAGATGGTGAACATCTAAATTGGGCATAACTTGTGAACCAAACTTCTAAGCGCAAACAGTTTGAAGATTATAAAATCACGTGACGTTATCTTCAGTTGGCTAATTTTCCTTGCCTCATGTTGCAGATCCTAATGCGACAGCCAGACGGTTTGGTCAGCGGTTTTGGACGTCTTGGCGAGGGACGTCAGGCTTCCACCATCCTGCAGCGCCTCTCTGTACCCTACGTGGACCGACGCACTTGCATGGAATCCACTCAGCTGCGCATCACACAACGCATGTTCTGCGCCGGCTATGACACAATAGCCAAGGATGCCTGCCAGGGCGACAGCGGCGGGCCGCACGTCACACGCTACCATGACACCTACTTTGTCACCGGTATTGTGAGCTGGGGAGAGGGCTGCGCACGCAAAGGCAAATATGGTGTCTACACACAAGTGTCCAAGTTTATTCCATGGATCCATAATGCCACCAACAGACTGATGTCCACAGAGAAGAGCAGCAGACAAAAGAGACACCAGGGCTTCATCAAAAGGCTGTATCTTTGAAATATCTGTATTCATATATTCATACAGTGAGCAGAGATTAGTCATAGCTTGTAAAATTACCTCTTAAAAAACAAAGACTTCATAACCAGCTGCTCACTTTAGAAGGCTAACATTAGCCCTAATGGAGTTCCTCAAGGCTGTAACCTCGGCCTCTTAAAATTTGTCTTTTTTCCTTTAGGCTACAAAGATGATTTATGTGTCTGAGGGACAGCAGAAAGATTTATAAACCAAAAACAAATCTGAATTTATTTTTATTTGAAGATGCTAGATTCAATAAATGTTTTATTTGTCCTTTTTTTTTTTATCTCTGTCGTTTTTTTTTTTTTTTTTTTTTTAATGTCCAGCTTTGTGATTGGTTTGCAGACACATTATGCTTTAAAACAAAGTAATTTGTCTCATTAAAGCTGAACTCCTGGTTTTGTAGTTAGCTGTGCAGAGTTATTAAAAGTTTGGAATAATTTTAATGTTTGTTTTTATTACCAGTAGTTCAAATTAGCATTTGGGCCTAATCTGGAACAAATTAAATTAATATAAGACAACGCTTTGTTTTTGTTATAGTAATCTATTTTTGTACAATACTGAATATGAAGGAATGCTTTGGACTGCCACCTTATTCTTTAAATGTATTTTCTATCTCCCAATGCTAAAAGGTCAGCAATAAAGTTTTGTCCTTGCGTGTCTCTTAGCAAAATATCTCATGAACCACTGGACATATTTTAATAAAACTCTCACAAAGTAATCAGTGGATGTGCACCTATAACATAATACCATTTGAAGTTAACCTGATTTAAGGTGGCTGTTACAGCTACTAAACATTAGCAAATACAAAATGGCTGTAACTCCGTTCATTGTACAGATAACTGAATTAAGATTTTACAAGGTAGTAGCCTCGTCTTGAAATATTTCTCTAACTTTAAGGAATCTTCATTATTTAGTAAAATAATAAAAATAATAATAACAATTAATAGTATTTTTTGTTTGTTTCTGCTTGATTTTTGTGGGGCATCAAACTTGTACTACAAACATTATTTTAAGCAGCAGTAGTTCTTGCTGCTGCTGCCTGATGTGAATCTTATTAAATTATTGATCGATGCGACAAAAGTCCCTTCGTGTTTACCTGAAACAAACAAATCAGGTTTCAGAGGTCGAATCTTGTTTTTGTGTGACTTTAGAAGTGCAGAGTTCATACCCGGAACAAAATGTTACCAAGAACTGGATTTTCTTTTTAACTCTTTAAAACAGGTCAGACTCAAAAATGTCAAATTAAAACTATAAAAGCTTCCAAATCGACTTGGATCTGATTTAAAAGACGAAAGAAGAGCAGGAAACAGCTGGACTTTTAAAATAAAGCTCAGATCTTGTGATCCAGACACGTTGAAGAGGTTGGTTGTGTGCAGACGGTTGTGAGTCTGCCACACACTGTGTTTATTGTGCGCTCAGTGTGATGGCGGTCGGCGTCATGTCAGCGTCTCTGCTCGCTCTCGCTCTCCTCGGATGTTTCCTCCAGACGTTCGGCCAAGGCCAAGGTAAGAGCTCGACAGAGGTTTTTCCATTTTAAAAGTAGAAACTGTTTTGTTGTCGTTCCAGATGAGATCGTGACGATGTTGAGTTTATGGCTTTAAGTTGTGATTTTTAAAACTCAACGTATTTGATTTGTTTTAGTTTCGTTAAAATTGGGCTGCTCTGAGGAAAGAAACGAGAATTCAACAGTTATTGGTGTTGCCATGACTTAACATTAAAAACTCACATTTTTAACTGAAAAATGGTTTGTAAGCTTAATCATCCAGGTAGATAACAACAAAAATTTTTAAATCCTGTTATCTGGTCCAGTTTCTTTAAGTGAGAAATGTTTCGTCTCCCGTCCGCAAGAGTCTGCGGCCGGCCAACCACAGCTGTCCCATAGGTAGCCTTCATTACTATGTTTCGAGCCAACCTACTATAGGTAAGTCGGCCATCTAGCCTAAAGCATTTGATGGTTATACATGATGACTGATTGATTTGGACGTGTGGGCCCTGTTTGCATGTGTTAAAAGCCTGCTTCTGAGATCCCACAGGAGGTTGGCTTGAAACACAGCAATGAAGGCTACCTATGGGACTATCTGTCCCAGATCTTCCAACTACTGTTTTTGCCAGAACTCTACGAAATACAATGAAAAATGTCCCCATAGACATGAAAGGTACACTACCTGGCCAAAATAGAAGTTGCAACCTGGATTTAACTAAACAAATAGGTACGAGCCTCCTCTTGGATAATTACCGGTACTGTATGGGCAATTATCTTTCAGCTGGCAACAAGTTATTTAACCCCAACTGGTGCAATGAGTTCCTTCCCATTTCTTAAACAACCATGATGAAAGACACATCGTGTGGTCGTGGAAAAGATGTCAGTCTGTTTCAGAAGGGTCAAATCATTGGCATCAAGCAGAGAAAACATCTAAGGAGATTGTAGAAATTACTAAAATTGGGTTAAGAACTGTCCAACATATTATTAAAAACTGGAAGGATAGTGGGGACCCATCGTCTTTGAGGAAGAAATGTGGCCAGAAAAAAAACCCCTGAATGATCATGATCGGCGATCACTTAAACGTTTGGTGAAATCAAATGGAAGAAAAACAACAGTAGCACTCAGGGCTATGCTTAATAGTGAAAGTAAGAGCATTTCCACACGCACAATGTGAAGAGAACTCAAGGGATTGGGACTGAACAGATGTATAGCCTTAAGAAAACCAAAAATCAGTGAGGCTAACCAGGAAAAAAAGGCTTCAATTTGCTAGGGAGCATAAAGATTGGACTCTGGAGCACTGGAAGAAGGTCATGTGGTCTGATGAGTCCAGATTTACCTTGTTCCAGAGT
>JARVGV010000713.1:8808726-8821747 GCA_031762435.1 Hypsolebias longignatus
TATATACACTGTATACTGTATATACAGTATATCATATCGTAAATAATAAATTACTATAAATTATTAGTTTCCTTGCTGCTGCATGTTCTGTGATTAGGCAGCCTTCTACAAAACTACATACATAATAAAAAAAAAACAAATAAAAAATAAAAATATAAAAAAAACCAGACCTCAGATGCACAAAATTTTATTGGAAACAAGAATTTTTGTTTTACATGTTTACACTTTAGAAGACATACAGTAATTGTGACTCAGCAAACTACACATTTTGCTGTTGTTTAGCCATTTTTTCTTCATTAAGAAAATAAAAGATTACAAAAACTTTATGAACACGTATTGCCTCTCTTGTGTCTCCCAAGTGTTAAAAAAAAAATAAAATAAAAAAAAAAGCTGAAGAGTCAGTGTTTTTACGTTTAGTACAGTTTGTTTTACAGACTGTAAAGTTATTTTATTTACAAAGAATAAAACATAGACACAAACATGTTTTACCTTCAGACACCAGGGTGCATGCACCACATGATGATCGATTTAAACATTTCAACAGTTACTTGTCAACACCAGGCACAAAGCAGCAGGTATTTACACCAACAATTAGAACATAATTCAGGTATTCACATAGATAATTACAGGTAAATACAAATAATCAATTAGAATCAATCAGATGTGGAACCAGTGATATTTTATTTACTCAGTTGTTTAACTTTGTAGAAATATGAAGGTTCTGATTGTAAAAACAAACCTGTGAAATATTTTTTTAACTGCTAAAAACTTTAACAATAAACAGATAACCTCAACTAAAATGTAAACTAATTTATTTTTCTACTGACGGAATTAAGAAAAAGTCCAAAATTTAAAAAATAATAACAGTTGTTGCATGATTTGGAAAAAACGAAACAAAACTGTAATTTTTTTATTTTCTGAAGTACGTTTAATGAAACCAGGATCTTTAAGCTTTTAACGGAACTGTTCTCAGGCATTTTCTTATTTTTTCTAAAAAATAAAACATTTGAATTATTTCAGATTTAACAATTTATATTTTATATAATAATAATAATAATAATAATAATAATAATAATAATAATAATAATAATAAAAAACGTGTTGGAATCCTGTTTGTTGGGTTTGACTAATCATCTTTGTCCTCAGAAAGAGTGGGTGTGGCCAGGTGGCCATGGAGCCCCGCCCACTCTACCATGACCAGGTGGCTGCATGAGGCTCTCGCTGCTGATTGGTCCATGGAGAGTGGAACATGGTGAGTGTGCGGGGCTTAGTTCAGAGCAGCCTACGGTCCAGAGGCAGGGGTACTGACTGAAAACAAAGAGTATGTTCAGATTGACCAGACAAATTACCATTTAAGGGAGTGGGTGGAGTCTCACCTGGAGCTGTGAGGAGGAGGCGGATGTGATGAAGGAGTGGTGCTGGTCAGGGTCAGGGAGGAGGACGAAGGTGAAGAGGAGGAAGAGGAGGCGGGAAGTGGGGAGGAGCTACTCCAACCCTCAGCTAACACCTGAACTCCTTCAGACAGACACGGTGGGGGGGACCGAACAGGAAACAGGAAGTAGAACGTAACATCCAGTTTTTAAAAGTCCAATCTCTGAACAGAAACTTGTTTCTATCAAACTGCAGAGTTTTAAAGGTGTTCCACCTGAGGAGTGCGAACGGTGTGGCAGGTAGGCAGTGGGATAAGGCGCGTGTCGCCCCGGGTAACCGTGATGCTTGTAACCATGGTGGTGATGATGCGACGCCAGAGGGAGACTTCCGGTGTACGAAAAGGCTCCGCCCCCTCCTGCTGAGCACAGCGACCAGCCTGGGAAACCAGAAATATATATATATATATATATATATATATATATATAAAAAAAGAGAAAACATAAATCCTTTAGGTTGATATAATGTTGGAGGGAAGATTTTAGATTTAATTTTTTTTAACTAAATTATTATTACAGTTAACATTTAATCCTTAAAAAAGCAAATTTAATTAAGCTTATTGATCACATATAAACAGTTTGACTTGATGAACATTTGATTTTTGAGTTCAATATACAGTATACTGTTATATAGCAACCTCATTTTTCAGCTGCTCCCTTTAGGGCCGGGTTCCCCAAACACTGGGTCAAGGGCCAATAACTGACCATAGATGACTTCATACCGGGACGCAAAATACACAAAACGTTTTTTAAAACTATCTAGATCCACAAACATTCTTTGTCAAAATGTGGGGTGATTGCTGCCAGCTAAATGACTCCTGAAATCTGCTGACCAAGCTAAAACTGACTTTGCAAGGCCAAAAGAAATGAAACACTAACTAAAACCCCACAAAATAAACAAATACTGTACTAGCTAAAAGCTAAACACTAGCTAAGGATGAAAGGAGCATATTAGAGGAAAGTAGGAATGTTTGCTAAAAATAGCATAAGGTTAGCTACAAGTTGAAAGTTGACAAGAATAAAAAATACAAAAGGAACAAAATACTAGCTAAAAGTAGCAAATGGCTAGCTAAAAGCCTAATGTATCAAATGTTGTTTGTAAATAAACACTAGGTAAAAGATACACATAGCAAAATGCTAGCTAAAAGTGTCATAAGACAAACGGAGACAGTAGGTGAAGCAGATTTCCAAAGATAATTTTTTTAAGGAACTGAATAAATCTTTGTGTTTCTATGGAGAAAATATTTGTAAGTGAAGGAAAATACTTTGAAAAATAGTAAAGGTACAGAAAAGAGAGCACCCATCTCTTGAATGAGCTGAACCTTTTGCTATAATGGCTAAAACAGCAAAAAGTCTGCAGAAATTGGCATAAAACCTACATTTAAAAAAGGAAACACACACACACACAAAAATGTGTGTTCCCATATTTTTCTACAGTCCAGATTTTTCCAGACTAAAATCCTCAAATCTTTGTGAAATTTTGACAACTTTTTAAGTAAGTTTAACCCCCAGAAGTTCTCTTAGGGAAGAATCGGCCACACATTTATTTTTGTTTGCCATTATTAGTGCTGTCAGTAAACAATTGTTTTTGACAAAGCCTAAAATCTTGAATTTGTCTTGTCAGAATTTTTTCAAATGCTCCTGTAACCTTGCAATAACATTACTATCTTCTAGGGGGTGGGTGGGGGGATATCATATAGAAAGTCCATTATAAATGCATTTTCTGATCCCATATACTGTAATTATCATAGTATAAAATGATGCATCCCTTTCAGTAATTTTTTAAAATTTTATTTTACCTTTTTCTCTATACAGTATTTAAGATTTTATTTTAGTTCACTAGGAGGCTTTTTATGTTTGAGAGCCTCAGTAAAAATCCACCATGTCGGTGTTCAACTTAAACCGGAAGAGGTACTATTTCCCGGCTAGATGTTGATGCGGAGTTCTGCCAGTCCACTCGTCAAATAAAATTGTCTTAGTTTGGCTGTAAAGAGCAAAAACACTTGCATGTTGCACAAGTAAATATTTAGTACAAAAAAAAAAAAAAAAAAAGGCAGTTCCACACGCATGTAGGCTGAAGAATCAGACGCTCCTTGGCTCAGAAAGGCTTAGCCAAAGGCATCAACCGCTGAAGCACTGTGCTCCAGCAGCTCGGTAATATAACCAGTTCAGAAAAAGCAAAAAAACTAAACAGAAAATTGCATTGCGCCTGAGTGGAGTTTAAAAAAAATAATGAAAACCTTAAAATTATTTTAAAAAGTTAATAAATTTTAAAAACTCAGTTGGACCCGGAGCCGCATGTGTAAGCTTCAAAGAAAATAAAGCATCATTTTCGGCTACCTGATTTAGCCAAGGTCCGACCGAAAATTTTATTTTATTTTTTATTTCCACAAAAACAATCCTTTTGATTTTGATTAATGGCTGAAAAAGCCTTTTTGGACAAAAAGCCTTTAAGGTGGTAAAGTAACAATAAAAAATATATATATATACAGTACTGTATATGTTTTTGTTTTTATTTCAGACTGAGCTCTAAAAGACTGCGTAGTTTGTTGCGGGAAAAATATACTGTATATCTAAAAACAGTGTTTTAAATCATTTATGTAAGGTGATCAATTTTTCCCCTTAAGAACACCAAGTGCTATAAAGTTAAAGAATCTTCCAGGGTTATTTTCTGTAAATTAAACAAAGACAACACTAAAAAAAATTGACAGTTCAGAAAAGTTGCATTAAATTTAAAATGGCTTGTTATTTAATCAGTCACTAACATTTGTTTTTATAGGTTTAAGATGTATTTTCTACCAGGTGTTTTGCATGTACTGTACTGTATTCTATTTATTTTAAGACGACATAAACTTTTTTTTTTTTTTTTCAGGTGAAGAGCAGAAAAACCTCTCCAATAATTCAGTTTAATTAGGTTATAAAACTTTATGATTTTTACCCAATATTTTCAAAGCATTTTCAGGATAAATATTCAAAATTTTTATTTTTTGCATTTATACTGTATTTCATAATGTAGACGAAGCAAATTATCCTTCTATTTACAATACATTTTTTTCTATTAATCCTAATAAAATATATATTTTCTTGTGTTTATTTACAGGTTTGTATCTTTATCTAATTTACTTTATTTCTATATTTGTTTGCTGATTAACAAAAATGTTAGGTACGCAATTTATTAATTAATTTATCCTTAAAGCAAAAAATTTAATAATTACAAAACACCACAGGTGAAATTTAGCACCAAACTTATATAATTATATGTATGGTATATTATGTATGTAAAATAATTAATAAAACAAAGATTTTTTAATTTTTATTTGCAATAAGATGTTTGTGTGACTCACAGGGCTGAAGGGCCACCCGGTTCTCCGTAGACTCCGGTAAATTCCGAGCTGCCGGATTTCTGTAAAAAAAAAAAAAAAAAAATCAAACATCAGATTCATTTGTAATATTTTTGTCTCTTTAATCAGCTCAAACCGATGAAGAGCCACTAATTACTTGTTTCATAACAAGGTGAAAAACACTCAGAGTTTAGCAGCAGTTTAGACTTATTTTATTTATTTATTTTTTACCATAGTAAAATTTTACCGGAGGCTGACAACGTCTGACTCACAGTTCAGCACATTTTTTTTAAATAACAAAACTAAATCACACAATGACTCATTGCTACAATAAATCCATCTATAATTTATGTCTCTACTTTTTGATAGCATTTATTTGTTTTAAAGTATTTTTGTCCTTTTAAGATTTTTAAATGTGCAGTGGCTAAAATATTTTTTTTGCCATCTCATCTTAAACTGAATGCAAGACTTTTCCATTTGGATTACTTTTATTTAAAATGTGTCACGTTTGCTTCTTTTTTTCTCTCGTTGTATCCTTAAAAATGTTAGCTTACGTGTTGATTTAACTTCTTATTTTTTATTTGAAGCCAGACTAGCACTTCAAAACTCAAAGTATGAACAGTTAAGCATTTTTAATACTGAATATAAAAAACAAACATTCACACAGTTTAATTAAACTTGTAGAAATTTTGGTTGATTTTATCTCGAGTTTCAACAGAAGTGAGTGGACTTGAAGAATTACGCTTATATAATTTTCAAAATTGAAGAAAATTGTGAGCGTTTGTCCTTTAAAATCACCATTTTTCTTTTTCTTCATTTATTTTACCTCTCTTTAGCATCCAGGAAGGCTTTAGCAAATGGGTTGTACTTGATCTTCAGAGCTGTAATCTGAACAAAAAACACAAAAACAGAATAAAGGTTTTCAAAGAAACTTTCACTGGACATATGTTTATTTGTGATTTTCAATCATCAGCTTTGATCCAAAGTTACTTCTTGTGTTATCTTAAGAAACCTTGAAATGTTTTGATATGGCAGATGGCAGATATTTTGGTTGTAAATCCACTATTTAAAGGATTGTTTTTAAATTGTGCACTTGTGTGGCAATAAAACAGCCTTAAATCTATTTGACTTGGTCAAAGTTGTAAAGTTATCTGGGAACAGAAAATCAGAAGTGAATTGGTTAATAAAAAACAAACAAAAAAAACAAACTAAGAGGGAGTGTTTTAGTCTTTGCACCTCTTCGTTCTGGTAGGCGGTGACAGCGATGAACTGAGTTTCTTTGAAGGAAATGTTGGAGACCAAACGATGACGAGAACCGACGCAGACGATGTGCAGCTGAGGCTCGTATTTATGGAGAGAGTTCAGCATAATCTGAAACAAACGGAAATGGAACAACTGTTCAGATCTTGCCATCTTTCTCACCTGTAGGAATTAATGTTATACTTTTTCTGGTAAAAGTCATGATTTCAGTCCAGTACAGTGACGTAATTAAGACTGTTCACTCTGCCATGACGGATGGCAATTTCCATCCATCCATTATCTTCTGCTTTTTCCAAAGTTGGGTCAATTTGAGCAAGGAGGTCCAGACGTCTCTTTCCACAGCCACTTCTTACAGCCCTTCTGGGAGGATTGGTTCCACGGCAATTCCAGGCCAACCGAGAGCGTGTCGTGGGTCTTCCCCAGGATCTCCTCCCAGTTGGACATGCCAGAAGCACCTCCCTAGAAAAGCGCCAAGGAAGCATCCTTGCCAGATGCCTTAACCACCTCAACTGGCTCCTTTTGATGTAGAGGAGCAGTGATTCTACCCCGAATCTCTCCCAGATAACTGAACTTCTCACCTTATCTTTAAGGAAGAGTCCAGCTATCCTGCGGAGGAAACTCATTTCAACTGCCTGTATCTGCGATCTCATTCTTTCAGTCACTACCCAGAATTTGTGACCATAGTTGAGGGAAGGAACGTAGACTGACCAGTAAACAGAGAGCTTTACCTTACAGTTCAGCTCTCTCTTCACCATAAAGGACCAGCACAGAGTCCGCAATACTGCACAAATCTGTCTGTCAATCTCATGTCCATTCTTCCCTCACTCGTGAACAAAACCCTGAGATACTTGAACTCCTCCACTTGAGGCAGAATCTCACCCGAAGAAAGCAATGTGCTTAGTATAGCTACATGCATTAAGCATATCGATAGAGCACACAAAATGTGGTCATGCAGATCTCATTCTCAGTCACAGGCTAGGAGACAGTCACGCCACAACAAAGACTGAATTCTGAAGTTTGTGAGTCAATGGCATGTCAAACCTCCTCATAGCTCGTTGTCAAACCTCGTCTACACCTTGGAGCAGGATGCTGGGACTTCAAATTTTAGTGTGGAAGCAGACAGGGACATTTGGAGGCACCTTCAGTGGGTAGCTGGGCCCAGATTTATCGGATTCAGGCAGCACAATGACTCGTGTGGAAAAGGCATTCTGTCATTGGACAGTAGACCAGGTGACCAAAGGTTGCAACTCACACAGTGGCCCTCAGGAAAGTGACAGACGGGCGAGCAGGAACTTGAGACTATCAGAAACCTTCCTTAAATAGTTAAGTTTTATGGTCTTCTTGGAGTTCCTCGAGGCACCTCAAGGACCTTACTAGTTCAGTCGGTGGTAAATGCCCCCTGATGATTTGTGCAACCTTTTGCTGAACAAGATAACTATCGAGAATTGCAATACAATCGACCCTCACTATATCACCGTTCACTTCTTGCGGCTTCACTGTATGTGTTTTTAAAACCCATTTTTATTTTTACATTGTATGTACTGTACAGTACATTCATCTCATTGTCTACATCGCTATCGCCAAAGTACTGACCATCATATGAAGTGTTTAGAAGAGTGGGAAAGGTTTGTAAGAGTGTGGGAAGTATTTATAAAGCCTTAAACTTTAATAACACAATAAATATAACATTGTTATCACAGTGGCTCAGATGGTAGAGCTGTTGTCTCTCATCGAGAAGGTCGTCTGTTCAAATCCCAGCCAGGGACCTTTCTGGGTGGTTTACATGTTCTCTCCATGTATGCGTGGGTTTTCTCCAGGTACTCTGGTTTCTTCCCATTGACCAAAAACATCTATGTTAGGCTAACTGGTTACTCTAAATTGTCCCAAGGTGTGAGTGAGAGAGTGAATGGTTGTTTGTCTCCAAGAGTCCCTGTGATGGACTTGCGATCTGTCCAAGATGTGCCCCACCTCTCGCACAGTGATAGCTAGACACGGGCACCAGTGACCACCCACAACCCAAAAAGGGAAAAGTGGGTAAAGATAATGGGTAGATGTATAACACCGTTACTTTTTGAGTTTTCACTTATCTGTGTAGATCTCTGGAATGTAAACCCTGTGATAGGTGAGGGATCACTGTACATCACAATAAACCAATAAAGCAAGCTCATCATCCAACATGAATATAAACTTGATTTTTTTTTTTTTTTTAAATGCCAGTGGAACTGGCGTCATACCTTTCTACAAGAAACAGACTTTAAAAGTTTGGAGTCTTGCCAAGCTTTGCCAAGTTTTTAAGTTTCAGACAAATTCAACCAAAGTCCCCCAAAAAAAGAATAACTTCAGAAAACCTGGAGAACTATTGATTAAGACCACATTAAAAGATTACAGGAAAGTGGAAGTCACTGGTTGGACACTAAAAAGAAACAAATTGGATCAAATAAAGTTTTTTACCCTGGACTTGACACCATCTTGTGCCAGTTGTTTCCACACGTAGTTGATTTAGGTTCTGCTAACTTGTTCAACAAACTTTTAACAGCTTATATTCTGTATATTTTTGGTACTAATCATTTATATGAGTCCATATATACTGTATGATCCATTTAGTATTTTATTAAAAAAAACGAAAACAACAAACATCTGTACAACCAAACCCATCTTTGGACCAGCGTAAACTTGCATCAGAGTCCAGGACTTTTTGTACTTGGACCAGAAAGGTCTCCAAACACAACTCTGCACTTCTGAATCCATTAAAAACATAAAAACCTAGAGTTTGTGGAGAAGAGCCATCTTTGTCTTTTGGCCCAAACTCTCTTTTATCCATCTGTCTTTTCAACCCCCCTCCTCCTTACCACCACTAACAAGGTCCAATTAACCAATCCGAGTCCTCCGGGCGAACACACAAAAACAAACAGTTTTCTATTCAGATTGAGAGGCTGGCTTCAGATGTGACCCCGGCGCTGTGTGTTAGCTGGAGTGTGTGTGGGCTCGCTTTGAATATAGTTTACCTCGTCCATCTGAAGCATGATGGCAAAATTAATTTCCCAGTAAAAAACATAATTACCATAATGTACAAATAAGCTGAGCAATTATTTCATTATGGCCCGGCTCTCTGTTCCAACTCTGCATTACGGCTCGGTGTGTGCGTGTGATGTTTGGACCGGATAATGGGGTAAATATAAACAACATTACTGCCAATTTTCTTCTGTACACACTGTGTGTGTGTGTGTGCGTGTGTTTGTGTGAAGGCCTTTACTGAACAGCTCTCGACAGGAAGTGCATTAAACTGCCGCCGGCCAATTAAGAGCTGTTTATCCCGTTCCCGTGGTTACGAGGGGGTGAACAGGTGAAGTGAAAGAGGAGAGGGACTGAAGTGGCTAATTAGAGGCGGTGGTCTCTCGCCCACTCCAGGAAAGCACAGGGAGGACGGAGAGAAGCAAATGGACAGGAGAAGAAGATGAAAGTGAAGAAAAAAAGAAACAAGACATTATAAACAGAAAAAAGGAAGAAAAGAAGTCCACCAAAGTTCAGTCAGGTCCTCTGGAAGGTTTTTTCATCCAAAGGACTTCATCAGTTCGAGGAGCTACAACAAACTCAGTCCCACAATTAGCACACCCACATAGTGGACCAACCAGTTTGTTGGTGAAGATGGTTTCTGGGGCCTGCCCTCTCCCCCGTTGACTCCTCTGAGGCAGCCATAGCCAAAGTGGTTCAAAACATCAAAGTCCATGCTCAATAATCCATATTAAAAAACTCGAACAAAGTTCAGTCAGGTCACCTGGACGGTTTCTTTTTTTGTTGAGAAGTTTCATCCTTCATCCAAAGGACTTGGTCAATCCGAGCACGAAACATCTCAACAAAATAAATAAACCGTCTAGATAAGCTGACTGAACTTAGTTGGACTTTCTACCTGAATTATTGAGCATGAACTCTGATGAAGAACATTAGTCACTTTGCAACTCGTCAGGCTGTGCGCTCAGGGTCATTGTCAATTTGAAAAACCCATTCGTATCTGAACTTTGACTTCCTGATGTCTTCTGAAAGTCGCTTCAAATTTTTCACATATTTCTTCCTCATGATACCATCTACAGTATATTGTGAAGGTCACCAGTCACTTCTGCAGCAAAACACCCCCCACATCATGATGCTGCCACCCCCGTACTTCACAGTCAGGATGGTGTTCTCAGGCTACAATGGTCATTCTGACCAAACGGTTCTGTTTTAGTTCCATCAGACCACAGGATGTGTCTCCAAACATTAAAGTCTCTGTCCTTCATTTACAAACTCCTTCCTCAGCGGTCCACATACACATTCCTATTGAGTTTACATTTCTGATCAATGAACAGATGAACCCTCAAACATCTGGAAAAAGTACCCGAGGCAATTCTCTTCCTGACGTCTTGGCTGATTTGTTGAAGCCACACGAAGCGCATGTGTGCCTCCAATTAACTTCAATGTTGCCAGTCAAGCTTCCAAAGCCAAACTGTTTAAAAGCAAAGCAATCCCAGTGTATGGAAATGTGTTAACTTGAATAAAGTACTGTAGTTTAAAAATATCTCTTACTATTTGTTCATTTAACAAATTGAAAAAATATTTTGTGAGTCCTACCTGAAAATATACCCATAAAAACGTACATAGACTGGAAAAAAGAAAATACTAGATAATATATTACAAATACTGTACATCAAAAACAAGTTAAAATAAAGAACAAGGAAGAACAAATAAGAAACAACTTAAAAAAAAAAGGTTTGTAGAAAGTGTCAAGAAGTCAAATATTAATCAAAATGATTGCAACAAAATATACAAACTGAAATATGAAAGATACTTTTTTCTCATAAATCTACATTTTGAGGGACAAAAAAGGGCTCAGCATGACTGTAATCCTCATCCATAAAACAATTCGATAAAAAATAATTAAATTCATAGAAACTAACAGAAAATTAAATATAAAAATGTTTTAAAAATTAAAGAACTGACAGAAAAAATGACAAAAAGAAAAAAAAAAGACTTCTAATAATTAAATAAAAAACAGAGAACAGAGTCTGTCACCAGGTGAGCTGCTTACCTGTCCTCCTCCATTAACTTTGTTGGTCAGTTTGACTTTATTGAAGCTCACGGGGGCCTTCATCCAGTGGGCCCCGAAGTTCGGAGAGTCGGGGTGGATGTAGATACCTCCGTGGCCCCGCCCCTCGCTGCGGCCCTCTGCCCGGCCGGCCGCCACCCACTCCCCGTTCACAAACTTCCACCGGCAGCTGTCGGCCGGCACAAAGTCAAGCAAGAATGAGTACATGGAGCTGGGGTCCAGACCGGAGACGCTGACCTTCAGGACCGGAAACATCCGGCTGCAAAAAGGCATGGCTCCAGTTAAATAAGTGTAAACAGAACCGGATCAGGAGTTTAAACAGAACTGGATCTGGAGTTTAAACAGAACTGAATAAGAAAGTTTGAACATAACAGGATCAGGAGGTTTAAACAGAACTGAATTAAGAGTTTAAACAGAACTGGATAAGGAGCTTATACAAAACTGGATCATGGGGCGTGAAAAGAACTGGATCAAGAGGTTTAAACAAAACTGAATTAAGAGTTTAAACAGAAATGAATAAGAACGTTTGAACAGAACTGGATCAAGAGGTTTAAACAAAACTGAATTAAGAGTTTAAACAGCACTGCGTTAAGAGTTTAAACAAAACTGGATCAAGATGTTTAAACACAACTAAAATACAGAACAGGATCAAGAGGTTTAAACAGAACTGAATTAGGAAGCTTGAACAGAACTGGATCAGGAGGTTTAAACAGAATAGAATTAGGAGTTTAAACAGAACTGAATTAGGAAGTTTGAACAGAACTAGATCTTGAAGTTTGAACAGAACTGGATCAGGAAGTTTGAACTGAACTGGATTAGGATGTTTAAACAGAACTGAATTGAGTTCAAACAGAACTGAATTAAGAGTTTAAACAGAACTGAATTAAGAGTTTGAACAGAACTGGATTAAGAGTTTAAACAGAACTGGATTAGGATGTTTAAACAGAACTGAATTAAGAGTTTGAACAGAACCGGATTAGGATGTTTAAACAGAACTGAATTGGGAAGCTTGAACAGAACTAGATCAGGAAGTTTGAACAGAACTGGGTTAAGAGTTTAAACAGAACTGGGTTTTGTTAAAACAGAACTGGATCGGGACTTTAAATAGACCTTTACCTTTAATTAATTAATTTTTATTTTTACTCTTCTTCTGTTTTTTTTTTTTTTGCAGACTTTTTCTTTCTAAAAAAAAAAAAAAAAGAAAAAAAATCCAAAAGCACAACAGACACTTTGTACAACCGTTTAACAGAAATTCACAAATCAATAAATATATTACTAATAAACTGCAGTTCTAAAACTGTAATTTTGTTTGTTAATCTGATTTTGTTTTTGTGAAATCATTTGATTGCTTGCGTAGAAATAAATCCGCCTCCTAGTGTAAAAAGTTCATCCTTCTGCCGCTAAATTTAAAATTACAGCTCTCTAGCGATGAGAGCTGCTGAAGTGGCGTCCTGCAGGTGTAAATGGAGTGTCTGCCCACCGCAGGGCGCGACTGGTCAACACGCCTCGGCTCGGCATGAAGAAACAACAACAACAAAAACCCTGAATGAATCACAGCGAGGTGATGGAAGCTGCTGCTATCGACACTAATGAATAACCCCCAGTTAACAGCGCGGCTGATCCAGAATCAGCTTCAAACAGACACCGTGGTTCTGGTTTCATGATGGTGTGATCCATTTGTACTCCGAAACAAAAATATCTCATTTCTTAAATGGAAAACTCAATCAGAACGTCAGATAAGACAAAATAGAGGAACCCAACTTAAAATCTGGCATGTGAAAATAGTGATAGCTGCAATAATAAATACCGTAATTTCCGGTCTATTTAGCGCACCCAAATATAAGCCATGCCCACTTAAAAAAAAATATATATATATATATTTATATACATGTATTTATATAAATATATATATA
>JARVGV010000713.1:8826687-8840382 GCA_031762435.1 Hypsolebias longignatus
GACGTCACTAGGGGTGGAGCCGTAAGTACGGAGCGCCGTAGGTCGACTACGCCGTAAGTCGGGGACAACCTGTATACTAAAATAAATATAACGTCCCTACGTCGCGGATTTCCGCCTATCACATTGGTGTCTGGAACGTAACCCCCGTGATAAGTGAGCGACTACTCTACAACCCATCTAAAAGCAAAGCTCTTACAAATCTTTGAAGTTTTTTAATGCCATCTGTATTTGCTGAGGTTACGTTTTAGTAAAGACCAATTCTGTGGGTACAACCGTAACTTTTTAGTTAAGGTTGTACAACCAGGAGTTTCCAGGAAAGACTGAGCCCTAACCGTTCAGGATCTTAATGGTAGCAACAACAAAAAAAATCTGTCTGGAACTTTTAGTGTTCTACCGTCCGTTCTTGGTGACGATCATCTCGTTGGTGATGTGTTGGAACTTCCTCCACAGATCGGCGTCCTCCAGCGCCACCTTCAGCTCCCTCTCCGTGGGGTCGCCCTTCTCGCGGCCGGCCTGCAGCTCGCTCTCCACGGCGCTCAGCAGCCGCGACATACAGAGCTCTGCAGAACCGAGGCCGCAGACCGTCCCACAGGAACCACGGTCTGCTGGCGCCGTTGACCCAGACTCCCCATCTTCCTGTAACCCCTCCACCTTCATCTGGAGACTCAAACAAAAAACAGATGTTGGTGAGCCACTGTTTACTGGTCTTGAGACTAAATCAGGTCAAAATAAAGTTTTTAGACAAAAAAACAAAAAGTTTGTCTTTTTTTCAGTTGGTTTTAAATAAAAGACAGAGAAATTTAAAGTGGATTAAAAAACAGACTAACGAGCTTTAATTGGTTTGGTTGAAAGATGTAATTTCTGAAACAACTTCGAATTAAACAATCCTCTTTAAATAGTTAAAATCTTAGAAGCAGTACTGTCATGTCTCTCGTCGCTGAGGAATTGGTATAAGTATTTTTCTGGAATTGAACTGGGCATGTAAGGAAACTTTAATGTTTTTGTTGCAAGATTTTTTTTTTTTCATTCAACCTTTATTTAGACAGGTTAATCCCATTGAGCCTCGGGGTGGCGCTTAAAAGAGATACAAATCAACCAAGATACCCAGATATTTGTTGGAATCGACAAACTCAATAGGGACACCATTTGAGGATAAAAATCAGAGAAAGAGCTGCAGGGACCGGCTTCCTATTGGAAAACAACATCCCTTTGGTTTTGTTAGCGTTTAGCACCAGTTTGGGACGGGACAAATCTGACTGGATGATGTCAAAAGCAGATTGCAAAAGCTGGAAAACCTTAGCAACTGATTTAGCTCGACAATAAACAACTGCGTCATCAGCATAGAACTGTAAGGAGCCATCAGGAATGCTTTGACCTACATTATGTAGATTGTAAAGAGGGTGGGTCCGAAGACTGAGCCTTGTGGTACACAGTTGTTAACTGTTAAATAGCTAGAAGTAGTACCATTATTGTGTCCAATCTGAGAGATAGTTATTGAACCAACTAGTGGTGTGATCTGAGAAACCAATGCTCTTTTAGGAGTAGTTGATTTTCAGGTAACAGAAATGAAAACTATACTTTGATTTTGTTTCATCGTTGAAGTTTGTCATAAATCTTATAAAAGACCCGGGTTCTTTAACTGTCCTGAATCAGGCTCATCCGGATCAGCTGTGTGCCTCTAAACAAAGAAGACATTAATTCTTACCTCAGCTCAGATTTGATCGTTCAGTCATTTTAAAAACTGGGGAACATTTCAGGGAACACTTAGAAACCAAGTTATTAAACTGCAACAAATGTCACGTTCACGTTCTGCAGCTCAGAGCGTTTTAACCGGATTCTTAGGTTCGGTGGCGTTTTTACTCTTTAATTCACAGATTTGGTTTACTGATCTCTGCTGAGCGAGGAACAATAAACCCACCTGTATCATCAATACTATTATTATTTTCTATAACATTTATTATTATTATTATTGACGGTGGTTGACATTTTTTAAAACATTGAAGCAGCTGAAAGATGGGAAAAAATAAATCATTTTCTGATCCATTTAATCCTGAAAACAACAATTTTTTAAAAGTAATCTTTGTATTTTAGACAAAATCTTGCGAAGATTCATATTTTAAGACAATAATTATGTTATACTGTATTAATATTATTTAATAAAACCTTCAAATGATCAGTTTTATTATTTGTTAGCCTCATTAAAGTTTAATTAAGCTAAATGAATTTCAAATAAATTTGTGACATTTAACAGAAAACTGATTTTTAATAAAATTTAGCTTTTTTGACTTTTAAGTCCCATTAAAAAAACATTAATATGCTGAGAAATTTATTATTATAGAGCCATTTAGAGGATACATGTGAAAATAATGCAATTTTACGTGATTGAATTTTATTGATCTAGCTATTTATTTAACATTTTCTTTAATTAGCACTATATTTAATTTAATTCTGCCTATTTCAACAAAACATTCAACAAAATGAAAAGATAATGTCAAAATGATTTCTATTTATTCAGCTTGATAATAAAAATATACAATCTGCAGCAAAAAGTATACTTTTTTGTAATCTTAAGATATTTTAACAATAATTTGTATTTTATGTTTACAAACCTGATTTTGACTCCAATGAGCAAATCATTTCATTTTACTCATAAAAATTAAATATTAAAATAAAATAAAAAACACAAATCTACTCTGGAATTGATTAGTATAAAATTACATTTTACTTTCATCGGGTTTTGTTAAAATAACAATAAAATGGATTTATTGAACTGTCAGTATAAAATGTAGCTTTATAATTTATTATTCTGAATATTTAAGATGAATTATTAATAAAACTAAAACTTTCTATTAACATTTAAACAATTTAAAATGTTTATTTAATTTTATTTAAACATTTGACAAACTGCTTAAAGAGGTACTTTTTAAAATAAAAGTAAAGCTGATTTAAATAAAACAAACAAAATTAAAATATTTCAACTGAAACATTTTAAGACCTTTAAAGTTCAAACTTGATAAATGTTCATTTTAAAACCTGCAGTTTGCGTTTAGTGTAAACACTGATAAATGTTTAAAAAATTAATTAGAAAAAGTGATTAAGAGCAAAACTCACCGGTGCGTCTTGGTGTTGATCCAATGAATCAGAAGAAACTACTAAATAAATAAATAAATAAATAAATAAATATTCAGGAAAAGTGACTAAAAGACGAAGGTTCAACTGAAGCAAGTCAGCCTTCAAATGAACCATCAGAGGGTCTCAGTCTGACTGCACTGCTGTCTGACACACACGCACATGCATGCATGCACGCACACGCGCGCACACACATGCACATGCACGCACGTACACACACACACACACACAGTTTACCTCTCTTGGCTACAAAGGGTTAATTACATCATAATTCAGGCGTCACTCATAACAGGAGAAAAAAGTCATTTTCATTTTTACAGGAAAAATGAAACAGCTAAGCATTAAATGACTGCTGTACGACTGCTGAACAACTGCTTAACCACTGCTGAATGACTGCTGAACACCTACTGGCTGACAGCTGAATGCCTGCTGAATGGCCGCTGAAATACAACTGAACAACTGTTTTACTACTGCTGAACAGCCGCTGAACAACTGCTAAACAACAACTGGCTGACAGCTGAATTGCTGCTGAACGGCTGAACGACTGCTGACTAACTACTGGCTGCCAGCTGAATGACTGCTGAACACCTACCGGCTGACAGCTGAATGGCCGCTGAAATACAACTGAACAACTGTTTAACAACTGCTGAACAGCCACTGAACAACTGCTGAAAAACTGCTGAATAACTGCTAAACAACAACTGGCTGACAGCTGAATTGCTGCTGAACGACTGAACGACTGCTGAATAACTACTGGCTGCCAGCTGAATGCCTGCTGAACACCTACCGACTGCCAGCTGAATGCCTGCTGAATGGCCACTGAAACACTGCTGAACGGCTGCTTAACTACTGCTGAACAGCTGCTGAACAACTGCTAAACAACAACTGGCTGACAGCTGAATTGCTGCTGAACGGCCGTTGAAACATTGAACAACTGTTTAACTACTGCTGAACAGCAGCTGAAGGACTGCTGAACACCTACTGGCTGACAGCTGAATGCCTGCTGAAACATTGCTGAATGACTGCTTAACCACTGCTGAATGACTGCTGAATGAATTTTTAACTACTGCTGAACAGCCGCTGAATGACTGCTGAATGCCTGCTGAAACATTGCTGAATGACTGCTTAACCACTGCTGAATGAATTTTTAACTACTGCTGAACAGCCGCTGAATGACTGCTGAACAACTACTGTCTGAGCTGAATGCCTGCTGAAAGGCCGCTGAACCACTGCTGAACAACTTCTAAGCAACTGCTAAACAGATGCTGAATCACAGTTATCTGTTGAACGACAGCTGAACACCTGCTGAAGAAGTTCAAATTGAGCTGTTAGAGCTGAATGAAGCAGAGCACTTTCTAAAAGCTAGTAGAAGCAAAATGCTATCTTAAAAAAAATTAAAATGCTAGCTAAAAGTATCAAAAAAAGCTAGCTAAAATCTAAAAGTAGCCAAAGATGAGCTGAATACAGCAGAACAGTAGCTAAAAGCTGAAAGTATTGTCATAAGATAATTAGTGCCAGTACTTGAAGGGATTTCAATGTGTTTCTATGGGCATTTTCTTTAAAGTTACAAAAAACTAAAATCATAGCACCCTTCTGCTGAATGAGCTGAATGTTTTGATGTACAAGCAGCTAAAATAGTACAGTTTGCAAAACAAAACAAACAAACAAACAAACAAACAAAAAGAAAACTAGGTAAAATTAAAAACAGGAAAACAATTGGGACAAAACTTGTGATTATGAAGGACCAAAGTTTAAAAGTACACCAGAAAGATTTCAAACCCCCAAACCACGACTTGATGTTTGAATTAATTATTTGGCTATTTTATTATTTTCCTAAGCGTCAACAATAAATAACATTTAAAAATGGGTCTAGTTTCTGACATCACCATGTAAACCATCGACCGGGACTCCCTGCTGGTAGTGAACCCATGTGGACATGGCTTCCTGCAGTTCTCCAAGGCTAAACACCAAAAACCAAGACTAGACCACCAAGCACTCGCCAACAAGTCCACACCGCATCCAAGTCTGGGTCCAGAAGAGTGCTCGGTTTCCCCGTTTCCTTTGGTCTCCGTTCATCAGAACGGTCTCTGATCTATTCAAGCCTGACACCTCTCAAGACCACTTAGCCATGGGAGACCCTACTAGGGACTAACACCACCAGGTAACAGTTCCCAAGGTCAGGGGTACTCAAATCCCGCCAATTTGTTAAGGAGGACATTCTGTGGAGGGTCTTAAAAGTGAGACTATCCAGGATTCGCCCCACGTTCCTCAATGCAATCGGTAGGGGAGCTAGAATCACATCCAGTCTCTGTAGAACCAAAGCAGGACCTGCGTCCACACAAAGTCCCCAAGAGTGCAGCATGGTGGTGGAAACACCATGATGTGTATCTCCTTTACTAAACCAAGGGAAAGACGGATGAAGTCAAATCCAAGGAGGTTTGTGAGGGAATAGATGCACCAGAACACAAGAGTCTTGAGGTCTAAGAGTTTGACTTTCAGGTCCACAAGGACCTGAAGACAAACAGAGACAACACTGTGGACACTTCAGGACAGTCTGACCATCAGAGAACTCCAAACAAAGGTCAGACTTAAACCCACTAAACATTTGATCAGACCAAATAAAGACCTAAATTCCTAAACTTATCGAGAAAGTCCAAATCTAAATCGTCAAGGACATCTAGACACCTTAGAACATCGGACTCAAAGTCCAGACGTAAAGGTCCAAGATTTACCAGGAGGAGATCCAGACCCAAACCAATGAAAAGATCCAGATCTAGACCGGCTATAAGATCCAGACCTCCATTTATTATCTTTACCCGCTAATTCATTTCCTGGGCATAGGGGTCACCCGTGCCCGCGAAAGGCAGGGGACACCCTGGACAGGTCTCCAGTCCACCACAGGACCATATGGAGACAAACAAGACAACTATTCACTCTCTCTCTCTCACCTAGGGGTAATTCAGGGTCACCATCAGTCTAACATGTGTTTTTTGGTCTGTGGGAGGAAACTGGAGTACCCGGAGAAAACCCATGCATGAACAGAGAGAACATGCAAACTCCACCTAGAAAGGTTGGGTTTTGATCCGGCAACCTTCTCGCTGAGAGGCGGCAACGCCACCATCTGTGCAGCCCAGAGATCTGGACCTAACCTAAACCCATGAGATCTTCTGAACAGAGACTTGAAGATCTTCAGATCCTTCCTTCACAGGTATCCCTTCAGGTTCCAAAACGAAAATAATAAAGTTTAGATCCAGACGACGACTCGGTCCGTTTATGGTTTTATTGGCATGTGGTTTGTCGTCCTTGAACTCACCACCCCCCAGCTGTAGGTCTAAATGTCACACCCCAGCTCCAGAGAAAAACACCATAAGCTGTTGAGATCAGCATGTAACGGAGAGTAGGTCAGGTCCGAGTGAAGAACATCTGGAACCACACACAGAGGACATACGATACGAGGACGGACCAAAAACCGGAGTGTGTGTGTGTTTTAATCAGCCGGAGGAGGAGGGGGGAGATTACAGGCTTTACAGACTTAACAGGCATAAAGACGGGTCAGGTAAACAGAAGAAAGCAAGCGGTGCGCCCATGTCCCCGTCTCTGGGGGATTTAAAGTGGAAATGTTTGTAGTTTCTGAGATGAGTGTTTTTCAAGACTGGAATTGGCCAGGGAGTGAAAGTAAAACTTTAATGTTTTTGTTGCAAGACATGCAAGTGGGTAGGAGCCACATAAGAACAGAGGAAGTTTGTTTTTCTTGTTCAAGGAGGCGCAGAGTCCGATCCTGGCGAGCAAAAGGAGCAAAGTTATCCAATGGCAGTGGCGGAATCAGAGGGAGGCCTATGGTGTCCTTGGCGACCATGGATTAATCTTTAGCCACCCCAGTCATTTGAGGAAACTATATGTTTAAGCAAATATAAAATGTACATATTTTTGTCAATAACAGGGGTGGTCAGTTTATATATATATTTATATATACAAAGTAGTCCCTCGATTATCGTCGGGGTTACGTTCCAGACACCGCCGCGATAGGTGAAAAACTGCGAAGTAGGAACGCTATATTTATTTTAGTATTTATATGCATTTTAAGGCTTGATAAACTCTTTCCACACTCTTGCAATGTTCTAATCTTAAACCTACATCATTTTAACAACATTCGTATATGTACTGTACAGTACTGCAAAATTTTACTCACCAGCTCTGCAGACCAGCAGTTCGGTTCTGGTCGGGCTCGGTTTCGGTTCAGCAGACCTACCCTGCAGTAACGAAACCCACCGCCCCATACAGGTCGATGTGGGGATACGAGAGCTTCAGGATTATTTGAGACCTTCCTGACAGTTCCGTGAGCTTCATGGATCGATCATTACTTCTGACTTTATGTTGCAAAACTTTCTCTTTATTACTATTACACCTCTATTTATACGGTTTAGTTCCCATTGAGCCTCAAAGACTCATTTACAAAAGAGACCTGAGAACTTTCCCTCCATTTCGGCAGAAAGCAGTAATCGGAAGCACTGTTGGCTTCTGGGTAGTGTAGTTCTTTTGACGCGTTACAGTGTAGGCTTACGGAAAGGAAACTACAAAATGGTGGTGCTTCCTGTCCAAAGTATTTTTTTGTTAACATTTTATCCCGTACCGCCCCAATCATGTAATATTAAAGTTGACAACCATAGAAAAAAAAACGCAAAAGAGAGTCTGTGGAAGTTGAATCGCTAAGGGACTATTGTACACGACCGTGACCATTTTGGATTTTGATGTGACAACGCAATTCTTGACAGTGACCTCTTCAACGCTTAGATGCAGCCACACACCAAATGAAAGTGGCTCATTCAAGTTATAGCGCTCATAGCACAGATGGACATTTATGGTGGCAGCCATCTTGGATTTTGGCGTAGCCATCCAACTCTTACAAGGAATCTTTTTCCACGCTTAGATGTAGACATGAACCAAAATAGAAGGCGGGCACCACATTTATTTTTCAAGTTATGCTCACACGGACCGACGAACAGAAGGTATTTCCAACACCTCCTTTTCATTGCACGATGGGGGATGAAACCAGGAGACATGAACATAAACCGGGTCAGAATCTCTGTTCAGTTTTAATCAGTTTAACTCAGACCAGAGAGCAAATACAGTACGTTAAAACCAGACGCATGAAAAAAAAAAATAGAAACCAAAAACACAAACTTAAAAAGTCACATTTGGATTGTCAACAGAAGAGGCAAAAAGCCTCGACGAAGAAAAACTAACAGTCCACCTCCGCCATGCTCAGATGTTCAGCATCAAATGTTCAGAGCAGGAAGCTTGTTAGTGTCCACACAACGCCAAGTCGGGAAAACATCAGTAATTAGCTCTGAGAAGCAACTGTTGCTGCCCAGCCAAATGGTAAGGGTCAAAGGTCACTTGAGTCGATCGTTTCACAGACAGAAAGATTTCTGACAAGTAGAAACAGTTTGAGAATTCTGCTAATGTTACCAGCAAATTCACCCCCAAGGTCAGACCGTGCAATGCTCAAGTGTATCTCAAACTCCATAGGTTGTTAGAAGATTAAATTTCAAAGGTCATTGCTTGTTTGGAAGGGCTGTTTCTTATCTCTATCTAAAAAATTTTGATTAAAAAAAAAAAAAACATGGCAGCACAATTTAGGTTCGGAAAGTTTCATCTGATGGAACCACATGATGGTTTTAGAACCTGATAAAGACCGGATCCATTTTATGAAGTTCTGGAACGCTGAAACAGAAGGAGGGGGGCTTAATCTCTAAAACGTTACTGTCAGAGATTATTTAAAGGCATTTTGGTCAAAATGTTTTGAATATTTCCGATTTATTTTAGGGCTGCACAATATTATCGGCATCGTATCGGCCGATATTAGCGATAAATATCGGACATTCCATCAAAATAACACAATGATATAAAAAGGTGCTGTTTATATATAACTTCCCATGCTGTTACACAATTTTTGTAGCAAGTAAGCCTAAATAAGATGTTCTGACAAAGGAAAGAAGCTGACAATATTTTTTGCACATAGCAGAATTCATAGATTTGAGTTGATCGTTAAGATTGTTTAACCACGTTGGGCTTCTGTTTTAAGTTAACTTTTAATTTAAGAAACTGTCAAGCATATCTATTAAAGCACTACTACTTATGAGTTTTTCACTTGTCGCTTGTGAACAGGTTGGGTTTAGATTTGTGAACATTTACAAATTTACACTGTTCCGAGTGTTATTGTGTTAGAGAGAGTAAATTTCATGAAAAAAATTGACATTAAACATAATCCAAGTTGAATTTTCAGCTCCCTTTTTGGCATCTGGTAGCAGGCCAACTAGACTGACTATGCAGAATAATGTTTTTAAACTCCACAGCAGAGAAAGCTATGTAGTCTCTGTAAGTAGGTCTAGGGGTAAAATATCGGTATTGATATCGGTTATCGGCCAAATAGGTTTAACACATCGGCATATCGGCCAAAAATCCAATATTATGCATCCCTTGTTTATTTCAGTGAAAAGTCTAAATAAAGAGCTTAAAGTGAAGCTGCTCTTTTAAATTATTTTTTAGTTCACAACATGAAAAAAAACAACCCTCAAACAATAATGAAATGTTAAAAATAAAAGCTGTTATTAGTAAAAAATAACAAAATATACTGATCTAAACTAAAAGTGCTGACAAAGAAAATCAGAAATATTGATTTCAACTAAAACCTTTGATTTTATAAGTAAATTTCTGGAAACATTTTATACAGAAAATAAAAACATGATAAATACACAACTTAAAACAGGAAAATTATTTGTTCTGCTTCATTATTTCATTTACAGTTTAGGGAAATACAGCATATTGCATTTTACCTAACGTTTAAAAATAAAAAAACAACGAATAAACCTAGAGTTGATTATAAAGTTTATGAAAGCAGAAATGTTTGCATTCGTATTAGAAAGTGGATTTAAAAAAAAGGTAAATGAACCAAAAAGTCAAATGTAGTAGGCATTTTCTGCATTGGTAGGTTGACATTTTGATTATTATTATTATTATTTATTTTTGCCACCACATGTTCACAATTTCACTTTAAGAGTTTGGTTTAAACTTTCGTTTTTTTTTTTTTTTGTGGCACTTATGTTGTTCCATACCCAACTGAGCCTTTCAAACAGTAAATGTTGTACTGATATAGTAAAACAGAAATATGAAATATTCAGGACTAAATATTCTTCAGTCTCAAACTTAGATCTAATACAACTAAAGAACTAAATTTTTCATCACTATAGTGACGTTTTATACAAATATACCAACATTTTCTGTGTTTAAAACTGACCTAATAACGTTATTAACTTTATCTTACGTTATTAAGAGTTAAACATCCTAAAAGCAATTATTAGTGTTTAAATATTTCAATTATCCACATCAGGTTTTTAAAAACGTTTTAACAATTAAGGCTGCAATTCTCTAACATTTTGATTTTAAAATAAAAAATAAAAGCTACTGGACTAAAATAGAAATTGTTTTACAACAAATATGGGTTAATAGATGACATTTTTTAATTTGGCCTTTTCTGTTTCTTCATAACAATATTAGTAAAAATAAAAATAAACTAAAAAACTAAAATTACTATTAATTTAAATTGTATAACTTTATGACCTAATGACATTACTGTAGTCTAGTCTAGTGTTTATAAACTGAACCAAAAATAAATAAATGGTTTTGCTGTTTTTGAAATAAAATAAAATAATTAAAAATCACTTATTTGGTAACTTTGAACATTATATTCAAACAGTTGTATATTTGTTTCCTGCAGTACCACCCTTTAAAATTAAAATACCTTAAATTACAAAACAATTAGGATTATTAACCAGTTCATTAATACATGGATAACATTAAGACTTGGGTTATAAACGTGTAATTAAATGTGAAATCAGAAATAAACGTAATTAAAACTGACTTTTTTCTTTTGAAATAAATAATAAATAAAAAAATCAGGTAATATTTTAAGAACCTGAGAACCTTACGTTTAAAATAAAGTTCTGATTGGATGCAGACCAAGTATCCTGTGTCCTGATTGGATACAGACCAAGTATCCTGCATCCTGATTGGATACAGACCAAGTATCCTGCATCCTGATTGGATACAGATCAATGTAATCTGCTTCCTGATTGGTTCAATGGCTGATGATGCTACATGCAGAGTGAGAACAGTTTGATGACAGCTTCCCTGAAAAAGAAAAAAAATAAAGACAAATTTATCCTCAAATATTTGCTCAGTAAAGTAATAAAAAGTAGTTATATTATTTATATCAATAATATTAAACTTGTTTACAGAATTTATTTTATTTTATTTTTTTTACGCAAAGTGCACTAAAGTACAGTATTTTTGTCTCCATAAGCTGACTCCACAAAAGAGGCGGGGCTTTTTGAATACCAAAAAGGGGCGTGGTTTTCAAAACACACACACACACAATAAGAACTATAAAGAAAATGTTGATAAATAAAACTATTCTATGACGTGTACTGTCACAGAAGTGTATATCAGTTTGCTAAAAAGTATTAGTTGCTTTTATTCACGGAAAACAACTAAAAATGACTAGAACAAAGTAAAATTAACAACAATTATATTAAAATTAGCTCAACTGTAGCTAAATAAGTTAAAACTGGAATAAAATGAGATGTTACATTTAAACCTGAATTAACTTGATAAAAAAGCAAACTTTAAGTCATTTTATGTTTTTTTGTTGTTGTGATGCAACAAAACTGTGATTCACAAACCAAACCACATTTTACGAAATAAATAACAAAGCAGAATTTGTTTAGGTATTTTTTCTCAGATGTGTGTTTACCTGGCAAAAGGGATGTAGGAGAGGCCATACCTGCAACACACACACATCCGGACTCAGTCATGTGACACTAACGCAGAAACAGGTGTGTTTGTGTGATCTTTACCAGGTAAAAGCCAGAAACTGAAGGACACAGAAGAGCAGAGCCAGGCCTTTGTTCTTCCACTGCACACGAACAAAAACAATTAATAATCCACAACACAACAAGCCGGATCCTCACATTTTCAGTTCGGTTCTCACCCAGAAAGCAGCGCAGAGCGTCAGAACCAAACAAGTCTGAAAAAAACAAGAAGAAAATTGAAATGACACACAAAAATTAAATAAATCAAAGAGCTGCAAGTTCAACGAAAACGGATCCTGGATGAGATGAAACCAGGTCTCACCAGCATGACGGTGGTGGCAATCGCTCGCTCTTTAGCACACATGTTCTTCAGCTGGCGTAGCGGACCCATCAGGAACATGGTGCTGGTACCACCACACAAAAAACACAACGTCAATGAGAAGTCGGCCCGACCAGACTATCAGATGTCTGATTTACACCACCGCAGGGCGACATTTAACACCAAAAACACACAAAGAAACCAGCAAGGGGCCCTGAGGAATGATGGGTAATGGAGTTCTTTAGTTTTGAAAACCACCAGGGAACAGATCTGTTTGGTTCTGGTCTATGTTGAGAGACAAGCCTGAATCTGATCGGCTCTGGTCTAGTCAGGTTCATTCCATCTGGTTCTTGTTGGTTCTGTTAGGTTCTTACTGGCTCTCATAGTTTGGTTCCTGTTGGTTCTGGTCTAGTTTGTGAGACAAGGCTGGATGGCTGTAATTGGTTCTGAACAGTCCAGTAATTTCCCTCTTGTGTATTTATTTTTTACTGGTTGGTTCTGGTTGGTACCTGGCCAGAGCGCAGATGTTTCCAAAACTGTAGAGGACAGCGAACACAGGAAGACCAAAACCTGGGATCCACAACAAGCAGGTAGCCTGGATGCAGACACACACATGGACAGTTACCATGGGAACACGAGGGAGGCAGTTACCATGGATACAATGGGAGAGATAGAGATATGGTGATATCAGGGAAACGGGATAATGAAAAAAAAAAAAGACAAAACTGCTGCTATGGAAACAAATAAACAATTATTTTAACAGAGACAGGAAGCACACTTGTTGTTACCATGGAGACAAAGACAGACTGTCACCAAGGAAACGTGCAGACAATCTGTTACCTTAGAAACAGAATTAAAAAAAAAAAGAGCTGAAATAAGAAAAACATAAACTGTCCTTGTGGATACAACAACATCCAAACTAGCAGAAGAAACAAAGGTTAAAGGTCACCGCCTACAGCAGCAGAGATAAAATATCTCCCTCCAGACAGAACATCAGTTAAAGCCACCCACCTCACAACAAGACTTCTGGTCAACAACATTCTCCTTCGAGACAAATTTCTGTAATTATGGACCAAAAATTGAGATAGACCAGAAGTAGGCCAAAGATAGACCAGAAGTAGGCCAAAAGTAGGCCAAAGGTAGACCAGAAGTAGGCCAAAGGTAGACCAGAAGTAGGCCAGAAGTAGGCCAAAGGTAGACCAGAAGTACGCCAAAAGTAGACCAGAAGTAGGCTAGAAGTAGGCCAAAGATAGACCAGAAGTAGGCCAAAGGTAGACCAGAAGTAGGCCAAAGATAGACTAGAAGTAGGCTAGAAGTAGGCCAAAGATAGACCAGAAGTAGGCCAAAGGTAGACCAGAAGTAGGCCAAAGATAGACT
>JARVGV010000713.1:8883026-8894316 GCA_031762435.1 Hypsolebias longignatus
ACATAGTTCAATCAGACAAGATATATATGTTGTGCCATTTTATGCAAAGTTCAAATTTCATGTCAGTGGACCTTTAACCTATGTTTTTCCCCTGACCTGTAAACCTGAATAGCTAGATAAACAAAAAGTTCACAGAAAGCCCTTACCCCATTGACAGACACATATGCACGGTCATGAACCCCATTCAGTGGAGATATAAGTGGCGTGGGCTCGGAGAGGTCCTGGGGCAGTGTAGTCCGATACAGCATATATCCATAGTACTGAACACAATAGACATGACTGGTTGCAGACAAAACAGCCTAGAAGTTTTCCACGTTTCGAGGGATTCACTGTTTCTATAATACCAGTCTCTTCTCTGTTGTCGCCCTCAGACACCATACCTGTTTCATCTCTTCAAACGTCAGCGGATACTCCGATTGGACTGGCCCCAGAGGAGATATTGTGTTCAACAAGCTGCTAATGTTTCCAACCTGTTCAGGTTCAGCGGTGTTAGACATGTTTAAAACATGCTTATCATCAACTTGCTGAAACAATTCTTACCTTTTTCAGCACGGCAAAGCCATAGGCAAACTTGGGAGTTGCAGGTGGGATGGGTCCAGAGGGAACTTCTCTAAACTACCGGTAGTTAAAAGTACAATAAATTACCAGTCTTCATCAAGACATGCATCTTCAGTTGTTCAGTCAGTTCTACCTGCTTTATAACATCTCTGATGGCCAATAGCTTCTCCGTGGGGTCTCCTGCCTCAGTTAGTGGGGCGTCATAATCATAACTAGTTACCACTGAGCGAAACCTAGTGTCATGATCCGCACCTTTTACAAAAGGAGGAAAGAATTATGGAAAAACCATTGCACTACTGGATTTTAAAAATCTAAGTTATGGTATTAAACAACACGGAATAGTTATAATGTAAAGGAAAGCATCTACCATTCCAGTAGCCGAAGTTAGTTCCTCCTTCAAACATGTACCTGAGAAGAAGGGAACATGGAATAAATTCAGTGAAAGCTTGTTAATAAAGACAAAAAGTCACTTTCTGTCCACATACAGTATTCACAGCATATTTATCGTGTTATATTTTTGTCATTTTCATAGTGTCCCTCAAAAGACTAAAAAGCCAACATTGATCCCATTGACTATTGATGCCTAAGTCACCAAGGCCTTATAAGGCAAATTATGTCCTTGTAATAAAACAATAAATCCCTGTACCGGTAAATGTAAATCCCTGTAATCTGTAACTGAAAATAGTCCCAAAAAGCTGATTTGCTCATTTCATTATTTGCTATACTTTTTCAAACTGTTTAAGGGGTGTCTATTAAAACAAACAAAAAAATCATAATCCTGGGACTGAGCACTGGTAAATTATCACATTCTCAACACTAGCTGCAGACTAATCAAGACACACAGAAAAAGTGGAAGCTTGAGGGTTCAACGAGACATACATGTTGACGTTGGCCCCCATGGTTAGCATTTCTCCTAGCACTCTGCTGACCTTCTGAGCGTCAACAATGGCGTGCTGATCTCCCCAGTGGTCCAACCAGCCTGTGTAGAACTCTGAGTTTACCTGCAACACCATTCAAACCGTGTTAGATTTACCACCAACATATGTTTAGAGCAATGGTTCCCAACTCTGGTCCTTGAGGAACACCATCCTGCAGGTTTTAGTTGTTTCCCTGCTTTGAAACACATGATTTAAATGAATGGGTGAAACAGATTTCTGCAGAACATGAGAAAGTTAAGTCACTGAATCAGGTGTGTTGGAGCAAGAAAACAACTAAAACATGCAGGATGGTGTTCCTCAAGGACCTGGGTTGGGAACCATTGGCCTAACATGCGTTTATGGTCTGTGGGAGGATACTCAAGTACCCAGAGAAAACCTATGCATGCACGGAAAGAACATGCAAACGCCACCCAGAAAGGCCCATGGTCGAGATTTGATCTGGTGACCTTCTCGCCAAGAGATAGCAGCTCTACCAACTGCACCACCTTATCACCCTACAGTAGAATTAGACTATCTTATTAATTCAGAAAATTTAACTAAACTAGTAAAATCTGTAACAAGTTAATTTACAAGTGGAGCAATTGGTAAAAAAAAAGTGTGTGAAGGTCAGCAAAGAGGATGACACACTAAGACAGCATCACCAGCCTGATTCACATGATGATGGTGGGACTGTGGGTTCACATGCAGCCGGTGGTCATGACATTTGTAAAAACCAAGCTTGTGGGGTGTACAGATGTTGGAACCAGTGGGTACTGAAGGAACTGAAGTTTCAGTAGTCCAAGGCAGACAACATCAACAAGATTGTCAAATTGTTCGCAAAGAATTGCAGACCCCTTTAAAGTCTGATGTCCAGGGACAGATGTTGGACACTTTAAAACAGAGTAGGTCATTCCACACTGAGTCTCAGCAACTGGCATCAGATGGACTGCAGGTTCATTGGCTCCTGTTCCAAATAAAGCCGAAACTGCTGCATCTGAAGTGGTGCCAGGATGCATAAACTAAAGACGAACTGTCATCATATGTTTAGAGATGAGTCTCAGTTCTGTATTACCTTGGATAGACTTTGAGTATGGCAGCAGAGGGGAGAGGATCGACCTTATCGATGCTATAGAGACGCACCAACATTAATCCAGGCATTACAAGGATGACGATCATAGGGACTGACTTCAGGTCAGCTTTGGTCAAATTCTGGGGACTATAATAACACAACAGTGGCATCCTGTGTCCTCATGTCTTAACTTTTCAGAGACAGCAACCCAGTACAGTCATTCAACAAGAAAGTACCTGTCCACATTTGTTTATGGACCACCTTTGACATGTTGAAAGCCTCCAGCCAGGTCTCTTGACCTTGCTCCAACTGAGCATGTATGGGACGAGCCCAGATGTCAACCCCTAACCAGTGATGATCAGCTGGTCCTCAGAAACCAGTAATACAACAGCTGTGCCAGCAATAGAACAGCTGTACAACTCAAAACCCCAGGACCAAGGAGGTGCTACATCCTAGTGACACGGCACCAGGAGTACAATAGTTCATCGATACTTCACTGTTCGACTTTCGTGGAGTCACTGTTTCGTTGGTTTTCAATGTAAGATTGTACACAACACACGATTGGCTGATTGATGGAAGGCGACCAACCAGAGCATTGTACTGAGGGGCAGTCTGTCCATTGGGAGCACCGGTACATTTCCCGGTGGCCTGGCTCACTCAGTGATTACCAAGGGGGACTAAAGGCTCAGTTCGGGTCATGCTTGATTATTTTAAATAAACAATCCATGCCACTTGTGTGGCTTGCTCAGGTCTAAGACAGACCCTCTGCCCCCTCCTTTCTTTTTCCGAGGCTATCTGGCACAGCCTCAGAAAGAGAAAGGTGGCAGCAGGGAGGGGGGTCTCTGCTCTGCTGTGACAGCTTCAGAAAAAGAAAGTAGGGGAGGGGGGGGGGGTCTATCTTATACCTGAGCGAGCCCCACAAGTGGCATGGATGGTTTATCTAAAATAATCAAGTGCGACCCAAACCGAGTCTTTAGTCCCCCTCTATGACTGAACTGGCCAGGCCACTGGGAAATGTCCCAGTGCTCCCGATGGCCAGTCCGCCAGGGCGATTGGCTCGGTAACCATAGCCACAGTCTGTCTGCTCTTGTTCGCTGTGCTTTTTAGAGTGTTTAGAGTTTAGAACATTGTTAAGAACATCGCAAGTCTGTGGGAAGGGTTTATAAAGCTTTAAAATATATATAAATACTAAAATAAATATAACGCCCCTACTTGGCGGATTATCACCTATCACGGGGGTGTTGGGAATGTAACCCCAGTGCTGTATACCTGAACTGCCAACTCTGGCACCCATTTCATCAGATTTAGTAATTATTACAATGACGTGGCATGAATTTTCAACTCATTCACTTGGATTCAATTTCCAATACGGTCTGGGGACCTTGTGCAGGATAAAACCCACAGATAAATGGATCAGACTAAAGATTTCTATCACAGATAATTCCAATACATGCATACTTTGACCGCTAGTGCCACACGTGTCACGGAGGACAAACGTACCACTTGCAGCAGAGCCAAATAACCGGCCCCAACGTTGTCAAAGTTGATTTTGACGTTCTTCCAGCGTGCGCTGTCATTGACCAGACTCAGGCACTCGCTCTTGTTGTTGACGACGGTGATGGGGAAGGGCTCGTCCGTGGTGGTGTTGACGCAGTAGTAGTACTTCCCTGCGAAAAGGTTAACGCCCATGATGCTGAAGATGAGCCAGAAGATGAGGCAGACCAGGAGCACGTTCATGATGGAGGGGATGGCCCCCAGCAGGGCGTTAACCACAACCTGAAGAGGTCGAAGCACACTTGAATTCAGGATCCTCCCGTCGCTCAAACAGGTCTGTACTTACTAATTTTTGGCTTTTGGGATAATCGTATTTGATTTAACACATTTAACACATTAACTGTTTTGTACGTTTACATGTATTCACATACAAAGTAACCACACACATATCTACAAAGAAAATTTAACATGACAGTTTGGAAGAAGAAGGTGGATAGGTGAAAAAGTACATTTGATAGGTAAAAAAGCAAAACAGAAAAAAACCTTAGAGAGGCGGGATGAAGTCACAACATTTTGTTTGACTGTAAATGAAAAAAGACACACAACAAAGTAAAAATTACAGGTCAAAGGCACCACACGAGCAACGTCAGAAAACAAAGCCTGAGAACAGAGATATACAGTAATCCATTGACACGGCGTGAGCATGCAGATAGAAGAGCGGTGTCGATCGGCCAGAGGAGGACATCTCCAGAGAAGTTGCAGCGAGCATGCAGTCTTACAGGCAGGACCCCCCCTAACCAGCCATTTAACAACATTCTGTCTGTAAAAAGAAAGATGCCAGAACTGAGATAAAGCAAGAAAATGAGAAAATAAATCTTTCCCTTTAGCACATTGAAGCGGACAACGAGCAAAGACGGAAATTATTTGTCAAGCTTTGAGGCATGGCAACAGAAAAATGTGATAAGAATGCAGTTCTTGTGAGACAATTGTGGGCTAACTGAAAACAGCAACAGGAAGTGTAGCTTCAACAGGTTGTGTTGGCGGTTTTGTTAACAAACCATTAAAAAAAAAAAAAAACAATAAAACTAATATTGTCCGATAGGGGTGTAATGGTACCCCTCCATCATGGTTTGGTACGCCCATCTGTATGAGGGTGACGTATCACAGTGTTTCCCATAACATTATCCAAGGAAGGCGCCCCACCCTGTACACAGAACTGAGCGGAGAGGTAGCATTAGTACTATCAAGCTCCACTGACCCCCCACACCAAATATTATTACCAAATAATCCTGTTCTAGAGTATAAATCTCCCAGAAGCAAAGAGAAAATAAAAATAAAGTACCTGTGTTGGAAGGGAGGATCTAAACACAAAGGTTCCCAACACTGGTCCTTGAGGAACACCATCCTCTGTGTTTTAGTAGTTTCTTTCTCCAACACACCTGATTCGAATGGATGGGTAATTTACAGGCTTCTGCAGAACTTGAGGAAGTAATCACTGACTCAGGTGTGTTGGAGCAGAGAAACAACTAAAACATGCAGGATGGTGTTCCTCAAGGACCAGGGTTGGGAACCTTTGTAAGGTAGCCTGTAAGGACAGTGATGCAGGATTCATAAACTAGTAAATTCATTTATTAAAAAAAAGTTTAAATTTTTTTTAATCCAATCCAAACTGTAAAACTTAAGAAAAGTATATATTTTTAAAAAGAAATTACACAAAAATACAAAAATTATATAAAAAAAAAACGTTTGCAGTTTAAATAATTAGACGCCGGTTTCGTGCTAAATAAAAAGCAACACAGAAGTGGAAAAACATTGACTGATGTGAAAATAATAAAACAAAATAAATAAAATGTGAAATCTTCAAACGCAACAATCTGAATACTAGTGTGAAAAATGTAGTTTTAATATTAAAGACTCAACTTAATGCTTTTCAAAGTGTTGCTTACTTAATACAACTTCTTGCCATACCTGCACCTCTCCACACCCTCTGCTGCAGCCGTCTTTTTATTTATTTATTTATTTATTTCTTCCAGTTCACCTTTATTTAACCAGGCATAAACACTAAGAACAAATTCTTATTTACAGTGCTGGCCTGGCAAGCACCAACAGGTACTTGTAAGGTCAAGGGAAGGGAAACTGGGAAGGTCTTCAGTGTTTCCCTCTAGATTACTTGCTTTGGCAGGGTGCTCATCGCTTCTGTGATTTTTGTCAACGGGGGTGGGGTGGGGGTAAGACGGACAAAGCCATGTGAAGAAGCACGAGAAGCAGAGCGCTACCTCTAGCTTTTTAGCTAACGCACCTGTATTGCGCACCACTAGCTACGCCACTGGCAGTTTGGTTCGGTAGGCGGGGCGCTCGGTTCTGTTGACAGGGCGGGGCGCCCTGCTTGTATAATGGTAGGGGAAACACTGGTCTTGGATCAGCGGCACCACACAGCTCTTCCTTGTTTGGTGTAGAATGTTTAAATAGTATCTTTCTCTGTTTTTGTTTCTGTCAGGGCTGATGAATAATGCAGCGGTGATCACCCGGGACTGATGTATCTGCCGTCAGGTCACTGCACCCATCCAAAACATCTGGAACAAACCATCACGGTACAAATACACCCCTATTGTCCGAGTGCCACATTTTACATTATGTTGACACATACTTATTTGTAAAGAATTTGCATTAGTGCAGCGTTAGCTTATTGTAGATGCAGTTTATTATAAAAAACTGACAACTGCCTGTTTAATGCTCTTCTCAGATTCTTTCTAACTACAACATTTTTGTGCTTCATCTAACTTTTTTCTGCTAATTTCAGCTTGCTATGCTCCTTTCTGCAATTTTCATCTTTTTTCTGCTATTTCAGCTACTATTTAGCTGTTTTAAGCAAATTTGAGCTTTTCCAGGTAATTACACGTTTTGCACTCATTTTTCAGCCTAATTCAACAAAAATGTGCTCTTTCCACTTCCTTCTGGTAATTTAAGCGTCTTTCTAAAACTTTAGCTGCCTTTCAGCTGTTTTTTGGCTAATTTAAGCTTTTGTCATATCATTTTTACTTTCTGTGCTCATTTATGCTTCTTTCAGTCTAACTGGGCAAGCTTTCTGCTAATTTAAGTTTGTTCTAACTTTTCAGCTACCATTTTAGCATGTTTTTAGCTAATTTAAGCTGTTTTCAGGTAAATTCAAGTTTTTCATGGTAATTTTTGCTACTTTCAACCTAATTAATTTCAGCTATTAATTTTATTAACCTAATTAGTTTCAGCTACTATTTAGCTGTTTACGCTAATTTTAGTATTTTCAGCTAATTCCACGTTTTAAGCTCATTTCAGCCGTTTCCGCTTCCTTCTGGTAGCTTGAGCTTCTTTATGCCTTTCCAGCTATTTATTTTTTTGCTAATTTCGCATTTTTTTAAGCTAATTCCTAAATTTTGTGCTAATTTCTGTAAATTTAAACCCAATTCAGCAAAAATATGTTCTTTCTGCTTTCTTTTGCTAATCAAGTCTTGTTCTTTAATTTCAGCTACTATTCAGCAAGTTTTTAGCTAATTTTAGCCGTTTTTTCAGCAAGTTCTTCAGTAATAAGAATTCACACTGCATTTTCGCAGGAAATGCAATTTCTCTAGTATTTCTTTAATGTAATGCAACTCACTGGGCTCTACTGTTACTTTTTAGGGCAATGCTTTACAGAGTTCATACATTTAAATATTTTTACAGAAAATATTATTTCTATCTCTCCACTGCCATAAAAGTAATTAAATTTAATTACAAATGTAGTTCTCATTCAAATTGGAATAATGCAGAGTGTAGGTGAAAATATTAACACCTATGACGTCACACAAAGGTCAAGGCTTGTAAATTCTCAGCAAAAAACATACAAACATGTAATAAGGCTTTTGCTAACATGCATGTAATGTATTGCGTTTCCTACGTTTCAGCAAAAACAGGAACAGTTTTGACTTTTCAAGCCTGTCGAGGCAGTTTGTGATTTAACATGTTTGCAGCTAGCCCACAGACGATCATGGTACTCAAGTGGATCTGCACCACAAGTCTCCCCCCCCCCCCACTCCACGTGTTCTTACCCTCATGCCCTCAAACCGAGACAGGGCCCTCAGGGGCCGGAGGGCTCGCAGTGTCCTCAGAGTTTTGATGGCGCTGAGCTCAGAGTAGCCCAGAGCGTTTGCTACGAGGCTCACCAAAGACACCTGGGAGACGATAATGTCAAAGACAAGCGGGGTGAAAGGTGAGAAGTAAAAGGGGGTTGTCTGCACCGTGTCCGCCTGCGAATTTAAGGATGGTTAAAAGTGGATGTTAATGATGAGGCTGCTGCGAAGTTAAGGATAAGAAAATGAATTAATGTCAAATGGAAAGTTGTTAAACAATAAAACATTCATCATATTGTAAATAGTTCTTTTCAAATATGCAGTTTTAGTTTCAAATACAGTTTGTTAGGACCCCCCCCCCCCCCCAAGACGCTCTTACTTGTGGCTGTGTGAGGGTACAACTACAAGCTAGCAGAGCTCACCACATTAGCACAAGACTACCACTACATGTCCAGTGTTCTCCGATCCTGGTCCTCAAGGACCACTACCCTGTGTGTTTTAGAAGGAATGACCTTGTTAGACCACAGTCCTGGGCTAGGCTTGAAGTCAGTCCTGCTTCAAATGCTCAAGGACCAAGCCACCATGCTCCATCCAGAACCCAGAATACTAATACATAGTACAGTATAGCGTTTGTCCCAGTCTAAATACAAACGTCAGGGTGACCGGGACTTTTTGGTCACCTTCACCCAGACTGTGGAACCAACTACCACAGGACTTGAGCTCATCACTGAACTGGGCCTTTTTAACTTTTTTGAACTGTGAAGCACTTTGTGTACCTTTTGGCTGTTGTTAAGAGCTCTATAAATAAATTTTGATTGATTGATTGATATGCTGCAACCACAATGATAAACACCACAACCTCACTATGGAAATTTGTGCTAGTCAAATCAAGTCAAATTTATTTATAAAGCACACTTAAAAGCAGCAGGTGCTACCAAAGTGCTTAACAATAAAAATCAATGGCAGTAATTAAAGGGAAAAAATTAAAACAAAATGTAATTAAAAGCAACAAAAAAAAAGAAAAATATAAAACAACGAAATACTAAATCAAATCACACTGTGTTAAATACAGATGTGTTTTAGAAGAGATTTAAAAACAGGAAGTGAAGTGAAAACAGAAGGGGTTCAAGAATCGAGCCTTGTGGAACCCCGCAGGAAAGAGGGACTGAAGCAGATCAAATATTACCAACATTAACACAAAAGCTCCTGTTACTCTGATAAGAGTGGAACCATACTGCACCTGTCCCAACCCAATGTTCTAACCGCCATAAGTCAAAGTAAAAAAATCAACGTTTCTTTATTTGACATACGCACCACATGTGCTACATGTGGTGGAACAAAATTTTGTACACAGGGTCCCAGTTACATCCAACAAAAGTATAAATTGTAAAGAAAAACAGTAATAAGATCTAATATATGTACTAAGACATACGCTAAACTAAGAATACGCTAAGCACTAGTTGTCACCCATCATGCTCCATCATGTTTAATGGGTACCCCATTGGTTTTTTAATATGGGCCTGAATACCTCGCTAAGAACTTGCAAAGACAATCTCCTACGTCCTAGTGGGGTTGCCATACAGTGGGAAGGTTAACTCTGAATATTGTGACTGAAGAATAAAAAAAAAAAAAAATCACCATACCTCCTGGTATCTATCAAAAAAGACAAAAGTTACTTGATAGTTTAGAAGCTATAACAACTGAATGTACGTACATCTACAATAAGGAAGTCAAGCCAGCACCAAGCGTTGGTGAAGTACTTGACGAAGCCGTACGCCACCCACTTCAGCAGCATTTCCAGGATGAAGATGTAAGTGAACACCTTGTCTGCGTACTCCAGCACCGTCTTGATGGTTCGCCGCTGCTCTATGTAAACATCCTCAAACGCCTACAAAGAACATCAGTAGAAGAGTTGCGGACATGTGACAGATTAATAATAAATCTCCTAAAAGAGAAGATTTCAGCTCAGGTGAGTAAAGGCATCAAGTGTGGCTGGAATGTAACTTTGTGAAATCAAGAGCTACTTACCAGTGCTCCACTGCTGAGCAGGATCATGAATATGATGAAGGATTCAAACCAGTTGTGCTCCACTATGATAAAGCAGGTTTTTCGGAGAGTCCACCAGCTCTTGAACCAACCTACGTCCTCGCTGACCTGACAGCACTGGAACTTACGGACGCAGCCTACAGGAACAATAAGGACGGATAAGGAAATGGGCGCATTTCGCACTTGGTTCCAACTTGTGTCCTAGATGACAAAGTTGGGAATGAATATCTCAAAAAGTACAGCAGACACAATTCAGAAGTGGTCTAAGAGTCATGTGACCAAAATCCAAAACCTAGAGGAGTTCAAGCTACTCAGACATGCCATCATGAAAGTGACACATTCATATTTTACTGTGGTTTACATACACGTTTTACAGATTTACCATGTTCTGGATGACTGAGAACAGCTTAGATCTGAACAGTTTTAGAATCTGAGCTTTGTTTTGTAATTTGGGGAAGAAGAAAAAAAGTACAAGAAAATCTCAAAGTTCATGCTCAAATAGTCCAGGTACAAAAAAATCCAACAAAGTTCAGTCAGGCCATCTGAACGGTTTCTTTTTTGTTGTTGAGATGTTTCGTCCTTCACCCAAAGGACTTCGTCAGTCTGAGGAGCCACAACAAACTCAGTCTCACAAGCAAATGACCACTTTGGCTACGGCTGCCTCAGAGGAGTCGACAGGGGAGAGGGTGGGCCCCAGAAATCATCTTATCACCAGAAAACTGGTTGGCCCACTATGTGAATGTTATGCCTGTGGGACTGAGTTTGTTGTGGCTCCTTGGACTGATGAAGTCCTTTGGATGAAGGACGAAATGCCTCAACAACAACAACAAAAATAATCCGTCCAGATGACCTGACACCATATTTTTCACCCTATAAGTCGCAGATATTTTGCATAAGTTCCATGCCCTGCAGCTTACATGCCAAAGCGACTTATTTATGTTTTTCCCGCCCCCATATTTATAAACCAATGTTTGGCTGAGATAATACTAGGGATGGGGCCGATCCGATCCAGTATCGGTATCGGCTTCCGATACCAGCATAATTTACGTAGCGGGTATCGGACCCATCCTGCCGATACTCTCCCGATACTTTCTGCATGTGTGCTTAACACTGCAGTCATTCAC
>JARVGV010000713.1:8904335-8915352 GCA_031762435.1 Hypsolebias longignatus
CGGTTTAAAGCTAAATCGGTTAACGGCTGAGCTGTTAGAACGGATCTCAGCCGTAAAACGGGGACTACCTGTATATGCTAAAGAGCTATATATAGCTCTATAGCTAACACTGTATAAATTAGCACATGAGATAACTCAAAGACTGTGTCATTTCTGCATTCTTCTCTCTGTCAATGCGCTTCAGTCCAAATTAAAGGGTTGAACGTTAGATAATGTCCAAAATTAACATTCAAGGTGAATACAGCTTGCATTGTATATAAACACTAAACAGCCTGCAGTATTTTTACCATCAATTTTTACAGTTGAAGTAATTGTTTATTAAATAAGGCCTATTGTTCCAACTAGTTGGGGATTCCTTTAAGTAAAGAATAATTATACAGTATACAGTACAATAGAAGGGAACATCTGAAATAATTTTAAGATACTGAAATGCATTGTTCCACTAAAGTGCATTTCAAAGGACAGTACACTCACCAATTAGAAAGAAAGAAAAATCTAATTAAACTCACTAATAAAATAAAAAAGGACAATTATGGATAAATTCAGAGTATTTTTTACTTCAAATGCCCATCTTAACCATTAAATCTGACTAATCATCATAATAGACTTTCAACACATCATGTCACTTCCACCACTTAGTTTGGTTGCCTAACTTTTAGTCAGGGTACTTTTAAAACAGTAAAACGCTCAAGTATGTGACATGATAATTAATTTACAGTATTCCATTCACTTTCCAGTCTTACCAATCTAAAGGACCTGAGAACAGACAGTCCTTCCACGTTGGCCAAGCCGAGCTCCATGAGGCTGAGGCTAACGATGATGCCGTCGAAGATGTTCCAGCCCTGCTGGAAGTAGTAGTAGGGATCCAGGGCGATAATCTTGAAGCACATCTCTGCTGTGAAGATGCCGGTGAACACCTGATGTGGAGGAAAAAGCCGTCATCAAACAGCTAATTCATTTGGGCTTTGTTTTAGTGGATAAACACTTGCCAAGTTTCCGACTGAGAGGACGTTATCGAACTCTTTGGTCATGGGGTAGTGCTCCATGGCCATGAACAGGGTGTTGAGGACGATGCAAATGGTGATGGTCAGGTCTACAAACGGGTCCATGACCACCATGCTGACAACGTCTTTGATTTTCAGCCATGCAGGACAGCAATCCCAGATCAGGCAGGTGTTGGCGAATCGATACCAGCAGGGCGGGCACTTCTGTCTGGACTCTTCGAGCTCTGGAAAATGAGAATAAAGGTTTTTTGTTGTTTTTAACTAAAGATTATGTATTATTCTTCAAACTTTGTTGTCTCTATTAGAGTTGGGCAACAGGATTGGTCCAAATGGTTGGTTTGGTTTCAAAGAAGGATTTGGTACTGTCATTTAAGTTTGTTTATTTTACGATTCAAACTAGGGATGCACGATATTGGATTTGTGGCCGATATCTGATCGGCTGTTAGCTTCTCAATGACGTCGGAATTGACAGCTTCTAACTCGGGTAAGGCTACGACGGAAAAATATCTCTGACTGGGGACGATGTAGCGAGACTCAACAGAGTGTCCACAAATCTTCGGAATCCGACATCCTCAAAAAACAAACAAAAAAAAATACCCAACAACTTCCACATGGCCGACATTTTGACTTCTTCCTCTCCGCTGTGATCAGATCAGGTAGGCGCGCATGACGTCATCACCTTGTGCTGGCATTGTCATACAAACACTGCGTCTTTTATATCGGTGAGTTATTTTGATGGAATGGCCCGTGTCCGTTATTTAACTTTAAAGCTAATATCGGCCGATACCGATACCAATATCAGACAGATAACATCATGCATCCCTAATTCAAACCAAAACCTGCATGAGAGGTAATAGTTAAACCGGTCAGGTGGATTTAAAAAGCTTCAGGCCACAGTTGCTGTTTCACAGTCAACACATTATCACCCGGACTGCTGCCACGGTACTAATTAAACAAATGTTGCTTGTTGTAGGTATATTACTGCCATCAGCGAGTGTTGTTGCACCGAGAAGCGCTCATTATTTCAGGCGGTGTGCAAACGCTCCACTGATGTTTGTTTCTTCTTTTATAGACATGAATCACTTCTTTAATTTACCTTCCATTGTGTTGGTAAGGATACTGGCCACACTCATGGCCCTCGGCCGGCCCCCTGGTTCTTCTAAATAGTCCATGGACGGCTGGAAGAAACCCGACCTACGCTTCTTTATCTCTGTATCTGTTGTTGTTCCCTGGAAAAAGAAAGAAACCGTTATTTGAATTAAAAAAAAAAAAATCTAAGAGATGTGTTTTCAGAAACGTTTAGATGCTGAGCCTAAAATAACAGTTCATGCTTCAAGCATCATCTGTGCAGCTTTCATCCCATTTACCTTCATAAACTTTAATCTTAAAAAATGAAGGGATTAAAGGCATTTATGGAACATGCAGGTTGAAAAGAGATGAGGGAAATTTTGAGTTTCGTTGAAGAATGTCATACAAACAAAATAAGAGTACCGCAACAGTACATCATACACCCATCGATAAACTATTATACACATACCTGCAAACTCACCAAGGATGAAAAACTGACAAACCTCGCGCCTGTAGTGGAGTGGGGGGCACAGATGACCCCCACCCCCACCCAAAGATTTAGTTATTTTTAACATGTAAATTAAGCATTCTAGAAAAAAGACGTTCAACATATCCTATTGTATTTAAGAAATACACAGCTAGCGCTAGCACTGTGTAAGTGCGCTAGCCTAGAGCTTACGAGCTAGCACAAGCTTTGTTGTGAGCAAAGATTGCGGGCTAGCTAGCGCGACTTACGTAGCGCTAGCTTAGCATTATCCAAGTCCAGCCAATGGGAAATTATGCCATCTACCACACCTCTGACAACTCCCCACCCCACAAAAAAAAGAAAAAAAAACCTTTGGATTTAGATGATTTACGTAAATGACATTTTTGCTTGAAATAGGCAAATTTGGCCCAAAAGTGACAAGTTTGCAGGTATGTACAGTAGTCCCTCGTTTATCGCGGGGGATCCGTACCCTGAAGCCCCGCGATAAGTGAAAAACTGTGACGTAGGAATTGTAGTACAAGTAGTAAGTAGTACTTTATTTTAGTATATTAAGGAAGTTTAAACCCTTCCCACACTATTGCAATATTCAAAACAATGTTTCTAAACTCAAACACTCTAAAAGAGCACAGAATGTCATGACTTCAGCTCCCTGCCTCCGCTGCTCTCAGCCACCTGCAAGCACTCTTGGCCACGCCCACTTCTCCGCTCGGCACGGAGATCAGTGGCAGGAGAAAGCTTACACTGCAGCTGTGGGCTGCAGAAAGGTGCAGCAGGCGCTAAATAATTTTAAATAATTTATTTTTTCTATGTTCCATGCCGATAGTGCGGCTCATCCATCAATCAGCCAACTGTGTGTCATGCCCAATCTTACTTTGAAAAACTGCGATGGAGCAAGTTCGTGAAAAATGAACCACGAAGTAGCGAGGTATACAAAATTACAAGATTCTATAGCAATGGTCCAGACAAGAGAAGACCATGTATAAACTTTGACCTTGGCCTTAGAGCTGGGGTGATGAGATTACGCAAGATGCCATTTTTGTTAAATTATCTTCAACTGGTCAGACATTAGGGTCCGGACAAGAAAATACCTTGGTTTAACTTTGACCTTGAGTCTTGGGTAATAAAAAGTTACATAAATCTCTGTCTAGTGATGATGCATTCATGTATCAAGTTTCATTAGATTATCTTGAGCAGATAATAAGTTATGGCTCAGACAATAGAAAGTTTCTGGATATACGGACGGAGACTATACCATAATACGTCCAACTTTGATGGGCGTATAAAACAAAGAAAACAGGAATGAAGAAAACAACAAAGTTAAAAACTCAAAGGAAGCCAATGAGAAAATAAACCATGAAATGGTTGTCACCTCCGGCAGCAGGAGACCTACAGGAGAGGTTACGGACGTCCCACCGACCAGCGACACCACTCCGTTGCAGTCTACGGAGCAGTGCATCTTGCCGTTGGCGGGCAGCACAATCCGCGGCACCCCAAGGCTGGTCTGGCTCACGGCGCTGCAGCGGCGCTCGAGGCGTCGCGGCACGAACAAGGAGCCGCGGCGACTGTCGCTTTCCTCGAAGGTGCTGTGCTCGTCGTCGGCGAAGTCGTTCTCCGAGCCCATGTCGCGCGCTCGGCCACGAAAGCTGAAGAGGCTGGCCCGGCTGTTCCTCCGAGGTGAGAACAGGGTGCCGCGTACACTGAGGAGGGACTGGGAAATGGATACAAAAGTCCTCTTAGAAGTGCTCTCAAAAGTATTCCTAGTCCAGACCGTCTACATTACGACAATCGTCAACAAAAAGCTTGGCACTCAAGAGACAATTTGTTTTTTATTGTACTCTATTAATCCCCAATGGGGAAATTAATTCTCTGCATTTTTCCCATTGCACATGTGAGTAGTGGGGGGTTTAAGGGCCTTGCTCATGGGCCCAGAGAGGAGCAAACGATGGTGCAGGCAGGTATGGGTGTTTCATCTTTTCTATCCACATTTTGATGTGGGTATGGGGACTTGAACCGGCGACCACAGGCGTTAATGTGACTCTCTAACCTCCGCGCCACCACAACCCCTTGAAATAGTTGCTCTTGTGCTTTTAGAGTGGTGGAAAACGGGAAACCTTAAATTGTAAGTTTACCAGAAAGAGAGATAAGTGAAACTCAGTCTATCACCATAGCAACAGACTGCTTTTTCCGCCTGCGGTTGCCATAGTGAACTGAGGTCTCGGAGCTCCATTGATGATGGCTTTGTATGGCGCACTTTTACTCCTAAACCTCTCAGTAATTTAACCTCAACGTAATTCGCCTTTCTGGAACCAAAAGCCTGAGTTTTTCCTCTTTAGTTAACGTGGAGTTTATGAATGATCTCAGAGATTGTTTTACTTTCTGATGTACCTGGGGTGACAACATCCACGTTAACGTCATCACAGAGGTGAACATGTTAAACTCAAACCACTGGTCGTTTTTGTGTTATCTGACATTATTTTAAAAATTCTCTCAGGTATTAGACAATGACAATGTGAGAATAAAATGAAGGACCGAGAAAAAAACGAAAACGGCAAAATGGCTCCATTGTTGTTTGGGGTTTTAGGGAACCAAGACAGTAGGCTTGTATGAAATAGATGCCATTGTTCTCAAAACTGTAATTATCTGTAGACTTTGGATATGTAAAAAAAAAAAAAAAACAAGTTTTAAAATGACAGAATATAATGTCACCAAATATTTTGTTAGTAAGTGAACAAGAGGTGTAAATGCAGCAGAATGTATTTGTTTTTACAAGAATTTGTTGTTCAGGACATTTACAAAAACAGCATTTTCATCAAGGCTTTATTCTCCCCCATTAAAAGCAGTAGTGTGTCTGTTAGCAAAATATCTTATGAACCAGTGAATAGATTTTAATGAAACTCTCAAAGTAGTCAGTGGTTTTACTTCTATAACTGTTTAATGTTTGGAGTATACTCGATTTAAGATGGCCGCCACAGCTAACCAACTTTTGTCAACACAAAAACGACAACAACTCGGTCACTTTCAGAAAAACTGAGCTAAAGTTTAGTTTGGTAGTAGCTGAGAGTGTCCTCCAACAAGTACTTTAAGTAAAAAGAGATCAAGAAAGACCTTTGGTTACATTTTTGGCATTAACGATTGGAGTTTACACTGTATGTCTGTTAGCAAAATATCTCATGAACCACTGAAGGGATTTCAACAATACTGCTAAGAAGTAATGATTTGATGTACGCATGCATCTGATTAACTTTTGGGGTTAACCCGATTCAAGATGGCTGCCACAGCCAACTGAACTTAAGAAACACAAATATGGCTACTATTTACCTCTATGCATTTCCAGGCATTCAGAATGATTTTTTAAATCTATATGTTATTTTTTCACTCATGTTTTAACAGAGATGTACGTGATGTTGACAACAGTGTCTCAGTTTATTCTGTGCAGAAACAAAGTCATATTGGCTCAGTGAGTCTGTGCTTATGCGTGGCTGAACTGAGCATCTTCCATGTTAGGAAGTGTAAAAACAAAACAAGCTTTTTATTTACCTGCGGTGTAAAGTTAGACTTTACCTGGTTGGGTGAGGAGCATCGTTTCTCATAAGACAGCCGGTTGGCGTCAATGGAGAAGCGGAAGCTGGACCTCTTGATGCTATCCTCGGACTCGGACTTGCGAAACTTGTCGCGCCCGCCCCTCTCCTCCTCCTCCCGCTGCTTCCTCTTCTTCCGCCGGTTGCGTCGCTCCTTGGCGCTTTTAGAGCTGAGCTTGGACGTCCCCGAGGATGACTCCGAGGTGGGGGCCCCTCTCCCGCTGTACTCGCCGCTCTCCGCGGCCGCTGCTGCCGCGGCAACCTGTCAGCCAATCGCACAGAGACAGTCGTCATGGCGACCCAACTGCCTGTGTCTCAGAGGCGGAGGAGAGAGGCTGGCAGCATGAATGCGAACAGCCAAACAGGACTCAGTCGCCTGCTAAAAATGGACGTCTGAATGGTTTTATCCTACATTTATAAGATTCAGTGAGTGCATGGAGAGTTCCTCAAAATACTGTTTGTTTAAAAAAAAAAACTATAAGAAGAAAAACAGATAAACAATAACAAGCTTGTGTTTTTAAAAAGTGAGAGCATTGGTAAATGACAACACAATGAGGGGTGTGAACAGTGCAAAGATTCAAAAGTTAAATGTGAATGTGCACGCCCCCTGATAAGATGGTTAAACCATTAAAGGATGGAGCAGAGGTGGAGGCCTGAAGGGAAATAAAAGAAGAGCAAGGGAACAGCTTTGACGCACCAAAAACAGGAAAAAAGACTAAACAAATGAATAAAATGGCCTCGACTAAAAGGATGGCATCTTAATTTATTATTTGTTGCCCAAGCTTTTGAGTCAACAAGTGATTTCTGTAATTTTGAGACGTCCGCACTCGTCCTCGGGTACTCTGGTCCACTCCTCAGTGTCTCAGGTTTGACGGGTTCCTTCTCCAGATGTTTCTACAGGATTTAGATCAAGGCTCAGGACTTCAGAGCACTCCAGTGTTTGGTTCTGAGCCGTTTTGAGCCTGAGTTTTGGGTCATTTTCTGCAATTTCAGTGGTTCCCAACACTGATCCTTGAGGAACACCATCCTGCATGTTTTGGTTCCCTGTTCCAACACACCTGATTCAGTGATTCAAGTACTTCAAGTTCTGCAGAAGCTTGTTAGTTACTCGTTCATTCAAATCAGGTGTGTCACAATGCAGGAAAACAACTAAAACAAGGATGGTGTTCCTCAAGGACCAGTGTTAGGAACCACTGTGTTAGATGACCAATGACCAGCAAGTGAGGTCAAGGTAAGGTCAAGGTTCTTTATAGTCATTCGCATCGCATGTGGTACATGTGGTGGAATGAATTGAGACCAAGTTTTCTGACACTGGGCAGCGCATTCTGCTCTAGAATGCCTTGATAGTCTTGAGATTTCATTGCACCCTGCACAGATTTAAGACACCCTGTGTTGGATGCAGCAAAACAGAACAGAACCTCTTCCATGTTCCACTGTTGGCACAGGGTTCTTTTCTCCGTTTCATTCTTGGCTCCATGAACAGAGTTGGTGGCACTTGTAGTCAAAAAGCTCCAGTTACGTCTCATCAGTCCGAAGGACATCCTCCCAGAATATTTGTGACTTCTCAATATGCATTTTGACAAATTACAGCTTCATGTTTTGTGATTTGGCGTCAACTTTAGTCATCTTTCATTAGGCCTATTTTGTCTCACAGACCAGTGATAAGATCTGACACTAAGTGACCTTGGAGTTCATCTCTAATCCCTGTGGAAGCCATGTGTATTATCAGTCTCTTCAATTTTCCTCTTGTGGACATGTCCAGGAAGAGGGTAACTAGTCCAGGAAGGAAACCCAGACACCCCTCTTCCTGAAGGATCCCATATCCCAGGTTAAAGAGGATATATAATCCTTTCAAGTTCTGGGTCTGCCTTGTGGTCTCCTACCAGTGAGACATGCCTGGAAAACCATCTCTTTTCAATGTAGCGAGGCAGCAGGTCTACTCCAAGCTCAGTCTGGATGACCAAACTCCTCACCTCATCTCTAAAACAGAGCCCTGCCACCCTACAGAGGAAGCTCACTTCAACTGATTGTATCAAGGAACTTGTTTTTTTTTTTAATCCAGACCATAGGCTGGATGGTTGAAATGGAAATGGATCAGAGATTAGCTTTTTGGTTCAGTCTCATCTATTTCCTACAGCAGATTGGAGCAATGATCACATTTTAGCGAATGAAGACCCCATCCTTTGGTCCATCACCCAATATATCTTGCCATCTCTTGTGGACAAGCCTCTTAACTTCTTGTCAAAGACCATATCCTGACTCAGATGGAGCATCACTCTACAGTTTGCAATGCTCCATCTGGGCCAAAGATACTACACTAACAAATCCTTACCAAGGAGCATCTGGTATGGACGCCCCCTGGACGCCTCCCTAGGGAGGTTTTCCGGACATGTCTAACTGGGAGGCAACCACAGGGAAAACCCAAGGCTCACTGGAGAGAGTGAGTCTCTCAGCTGACCAAGGAACACCTTGGGGTTCTTCCCAAAAGAACTGGAAGAGGTGGATGTGTAAATAAATGTCTGGGCCTTAATGAACAAGCTGCTGCCCCTGGAAGATAATGGATGGATGTTTTGTAGAATGTTATAAAACATGTCCTTTCAACCTAAAGTTGTTAATGAACACCTATGACCGTCCAGAGATCAACTAAAGATACCAAGTTCATGAGTCTCACAGCCTTAAAGCAGAAGCTGTTTTTCAGTCTTGTTCTGGATTTGCAGGTGCCCAACATTATGTCTGAGGGAATAATCTAGATGGGTGGGGTCCATCCAATGTTCTTTGCTCTGATTCTGCTGGTGTAAATGTCCTCTAGTGGAAGGAGGCTGCTGTTGGTCAGTTTTGAATTGATCTATACCAATCAGTAAGTGCCACTGCCTCCACTATACATGGATTCATTGGAAATACGTCCAACAACAGCAGCGTCATCGGCGGACGTCAGACGTGTTTTTAGGATACCTTGAAGAACAATCTTACAAGAGTAGAGGATAAAGTAGGGGGCTCAGGACACATCCTTGTGGTGAGCTGGTGTTAAAACAGTGGTAGAGGATAATTTACTTCTGGAAGTCATAAAATGATAAAATGTATTGCTTCTCAACACCAACACTGAATATTTTGCCAGATTTGCTTTGAAAAGATTCAGATAAAAGTTTTGATTATTTCTTGATTTCACACGAACACTCACTCAATCTGTCCCTCATCATCTTCAGCTCTGCCACTTCCAGTTCTTGCAGGCCCTTTTGTCAATGCCACCATCTCCAAATAATCAGGAATGAGATCATCAGAGGTACAGCACAGGTTGAACAACTGGGAGCTATAGTTAGAGAGGCCAGACTGAGATGGATTGGACATGTCCAGAGGAGGGACAGGTTTGGTAGAAGGATGTTAGAAATGCAGCTGAGAGGAAAAAGACAAAGAGGAGATATATGATGCAGTTAGAGAGGACATGGAGGCAGTTGGAGGGAGGGCAGAGGATGCAGAGGACAAAGATGGAGGAGGATGTCTTGTTGTCATGACCCTTAAAGAAAGAGCCAAAAGAAGAAGAGGAGGACTCTCCCTAACTACAATCAGCTCAGGCAATAAAACAACCCATTAAATCACAGTGTCCCCACTATCCCGAGCTTCTCTTGGGCTCCTTGTTTATCTCTTTAGGTCGCGTGGGAGAGCCCTGAGCACAGAGGGAGCAGCAGAAGGTGTCTGCCATCCCCGACATTAAATCCCCCACGTCTCCTAGGCAACTGGTTTCCCAGCAGAGACCAAACCAACTGTTGCATTCTGCAAGCTCAACAAAAAAAAGTCCCTCGTATGCTTTGCTTTCTTGTGCATTTTCAACCAACATTCCCAGTCAGATTCAATGTTCCCCTACCATTATCCAAGTAGTGCGTCCCGCCCTGTCAACAGGACTGAGCACCCCGCCTACGAAACTCAGATTAAATACATCAAAGAACAGAAAAGTCTACCTGAGCTTCCTCCTGTTGTCTCTTCAGCTGCTCCAACATGGCCTGGAACTCCTCCTCCTTCTGCTGAGCCTCCTCAATGGTGGCCTGGTTCTGCTCGTCATATGCCATGGCCACGACAGCCAGGATCAGATTGATGAGGTAGAAGGAGCCCAAGAATATCACCAGCACGAAGAAGATCATGTAGGGCTTCCCCGCCGCTCGCAAGGTCTGGCGTACCCGACACAAGGAAGAGGATATACAAACACTGTGGTCACAAACTGAGCAAGGGATCAGACGTTGACCCCAAAGAGTCCCAGACATGGTGCACAATTCCACCAACCTGCTGGTAGAGGTTCTCCCAGAAGTCCTGCGTCATTAGTCGGAACAGAGACAGGAAGGCCCAGCTGAAGGTGTCGAAGCTCGTGTAGCCATAGTCTGGATTACGACCCCCTTTGATGCACATGAAGCCCTCCGGACAGAGCCTTTTCAAAAGACAGAAGGTCTTTAAACTAATATTTTCACCAGAAACTTGGTCTGCTTGTGTTCTTTAGCGTTCTAAGGGTAAATTTACCAAATATTTTCAACCAATTTGTGGAGGACTAACAAAAAACAACATTCAGTTCTATATGTAGTGACATGCTAGGAGGCTATAAGCTTTAATTTATTCAAGACCATCAAAACATTTAGTGTGTGAAGATAATTTATTATGCTGAGCTGTTGGATTCCTTTATAATTTATCCTATTGGTACGTCTAATTATTGCTGCTTGGTACTTGGATACTGTGTAATATTTCATCTGTTGTTCATCTGAGGTTGTATTTACTTAATTTTAAAGCAGACACCTTTTTAATGACCCTATAAATAAAACTAGGTTTGAACTAGGGCTGCAACAACGAATCGATAAAATCGATAAAAATCGATGATTAAAAGCGTTGGCAACGAATTCCAT
>JARVGV010000713.1:8915452-8926080 GCA_031762435.1 Hypsolebias longignatus
GCCGATTCATCGATTAATCGATAAAATATCGGCCGATTCTTCGATTGTTGAATTAATCGTTAGTTGCAGCCCTAGTTTGAACCAGCGGTACATTCATGTTCCCCGTCGCAGAGGACTTTGAATAGTGAATGCTTGTAGTTTTGGAGATGAGTGTTTTTTTTGGACTGGAGTTGAACAAGTACTGCGAGAAAACCTTAATGTTTTTGGTGTGAGATATTTAAATGGAGCAGCTACTGGAGCTAAACAATGCAAGAAAGAAAAATGTAAATGCTGAATCAGTCAGGGTCTTTAGCTGCACTGAACTAATGTGTTTAGAGAAAGAAAGACATGGAAAAGGGAATCTATTTACGTTACTGTAATGTTGATTCGCAGTTGAAGGTAGCACAGAGTGACAGAGCCTGGTGAGCAGAGGGAGCAATTTTATTCACCGCCACAACGGCGGAGGCAAGGGGTGGCCATTGGTGGCTTTGGCCACCCAAATAATTTGAAGAAACTATACTTTTATGCAGTATAAAAACTAAAAAGCTGTTTCCTCTTATGAATGGGGTGGCTGGTTTGCACACCAGTGTTTCCCCTGCAATTATACAAAAATCCAATATCCGCGAAGCAGGGATGCAGTAGTCCAAGTTCAAGTTTTAGTTCTAATCTTCTACCTTCTGTGTAAATAAACAATTTAAATACTGTAATATTTTAAATAAAAAATCCATTCATGGACTGTTTATTTAAAATAAATCATGTTAATGAGGAATAAAGCATTGGAAAAACCTTTCATTGACTTGACGGTATATGCCTCCTCAGTCTTTTTAAACCCCTTGCAGATCCCACCAACAGCTATCACACCAATCAACCTAAAATTTGGCCGATTCTTGTCACCTGTTGAGCAAACAGTGTGACTACCGTACTTTTCCTGTTTACAAGTAAAGACTAAGTTTTGTATACCACAAGAAATGAAGCTAGCAGCCGCACTGTAGTTTAGATTCCTGAAAGGTCTTGGCGTGGTGGATGCAGTAGACACTAATTGCGTATGCTGAGCTCTGTGGTGCATTTAATTGTCCATATAAATAAAACATGTCAAGCCTTACCCTGCACCACTGCCATTTCCACATAGCAGCGCATCCCTACGGCCAGGGAGGTAATAGTAATTACCTAAAGTAGAGGTGGGAGGGAGAGACAGAGGGATGGTCAGTCAGATCCACATCACAGCACTGAGGCAGCAGATTAAGAAAAACAACATGCATATACAGTAGTGGCTTTTCTCCATTTGCTGTTACAACCATCTGCATTCAGTCTTCTTGTGTTGCTAGAACTGTACCGTCAATGCACTTAAAATCTGAGGTCACTGAGGCGCCACGCTCCAGAACAAACATGTCATTTTAATCAACTCTATCCATCTTGCCTTGACTCTACGTCAGCTCGTCGCATAGCTTCTGCATGTTGCCTCTACAGCCTTCTAATGGTCAGTGACTCACTCTCCTCTGGCACTTCAGGCGGCTCATGTCAACCAATCTTATGTCAGGCTTGCGTTGTTGTGCCGATTATCCGCCACATTTGCCTCGTTTTTTCCTACCAGCCTCTGTTGGAAAGCGTGCTCCAAGCCAACCTGTCTCTCCGTATCATGGCAGTAAACCAGTGACCTCCTCTAACACCAACCGCCACTGCTACCCTATGAAGAAGCCGGCGTCTCACTTAAGTGCAGACTTGACTCCAGTTAACCCCCTTTCGCGCCATTTCACTCGGCTTACGCTCATCGTTGATGTACTCCGTCCAGTTGAAGGTGGTGTTGAAGCCCAGCAGGCTCGTGTCGGTGTCATTGCTGCTGCTGCTGTTGTTCATGATGCGCATGCACTTCTGCCTCAGGTTGCCCATGAAGAGCTGCAGGCCGATCAGGGCAAAGACGCTGAGGCAGAACACGGTGAGAATCATCACGTCCGACAGCTTCTTCACCGACTGGATCAGGGCGCCCACGATGGTCTTCAGGCCTGAACGGGACAGCGGGGTGAAGGGGGCGCGGTAGAGGGACAGTGCAGAGCAATTACAGTGTGGTAATTACAGCAGGGAAGAAGCTACCAATAGGAGCTTACAGTAGCAAGGCGCCATGAGGATCTGCAGTGACGCTTTCTATATGAATATCATACAGGAACCAAGCTGACGAAGTTCACTGCTTAAAATGTACAGCATGTCTTCAGCCCCAAATTAGGATTAGGAATAAATCTGTTTGGTCTCAAAGACATGGCTAACAGGGCTTACTAGGAAAATCACTGCAACACTTTAAGGGAGCTCTGTTTTGTGCAGTTGCTACAGCCTTCAGTCATGTGCAACAAAATCAGTGAGGACATGTTAGTTGGTACATTTGTACGAGCACAGCTCAACAACAATTGGGTTAAAGAATATAGGAATATAGATTACATGCTAATTTGGGGCTCTCGCAGTTCCCAACCCTGGTCCTTGAGGAACACCATCCTTCATGTTTTAGTTGTTTCCCTGCTCCAACACAACTGATTCAGTGGTTTAATTACTTCGTCATGTTCTACAGAAGCCATTAATTAAAATCAGGTGTGTCGGAGCAGAGAAACAACTCAAACATGCAGGATGGTGTTCCTCAAGGATCAGGGTTTGGACCACTGCAAATTATATCTCCAAATAAATGCCTTGCTAACATTTAAACAAAAAGATTTGGATTGTGCACAAACTAGTAATAAATAAAGTCTAATTATTGCCCAATATTCTTTTGCCAGTGACCGTTTGTCTGTCTTTTAGCAAAATACTTCATCAGCATTTGAACAGGTTTTAATAAAACTCTCAGAAAGTAATCAGTGGGTGTACACCTACAATTAGCCTTTGGAGCCAAACTGATTCAAAATGGCCACCAGACTGAAGCAATCTTGGCAAACATAAAAAAAAAAAGCTGTATCTTGGTCATTTTTACAGATACTGAGCTCATTTTTGTAACAAATGATCTGGCATGAAAGGCACTGGAGTAAATACTGTATGTTCTAATTTTTACATAAAGTAAATAAAACACTTTCTGCTTTGAGAGCTTGAAAGCCACATTCTTTAATCCTTGTTGTAACGTTATCATGCTCTGTCACAAATGTGATCTTGTAGGAATATATCAACATGTTCTGGCACTGCTTGCACATGCTTTGCAATGCCACAAAACCAGAACTAAGCAAGGTTAAGGTCAGAGTAAAGCAGAGGGTTGCATGTTAAACACATTGTATGTTTGAGAAAATAACTGGATGATAATTATTTAAAAAAACTGGGATTTACAGAGTTATTAAGTTAAAGGAAGTGGGGTTATGAGCAATTACCGGTAATCTTTTACCTGTTGTGGATAGCTTCTTATGCTACATCAATATGAAAAATCAGAATTGGATTCAGACTGGACTAACGAGCTAATGTTAGCAAAGATCAAACATTTTCTGGTTCAGAGTTGTACAAATCTTGAAAGGCACCTAAATGCTAATCCCACCACCTAATCCTATTTGTTATAGACAAGGCAAGCCGACCACAGCAGACAGCTTTATAAGACAGCAAGCTGAAGTTTTTTGTACTTTACCAAAATTCAAGCTGATTATCTTAAGATACTCATCGCAATGTCATAGAGATTTATAAAAATAAGTAGGTAAGAAACTAGATTCCCAAATTTTTCCCACATACTAACAGTTAAATACTGTACTTTAATTTAAAACTTGTAAGCTAAATTTGTGAATGGCCAGATGCTAACTAATGCGAAAACAGCCAAAGTGACTGATGAAAGGTCGACAACAGAAGTGTTTCGCAGGGCGCAGTGCCCTGCCAAACTACCCCCACCCTGTCGGCACTGACATAGCGCTAAGCTAGCGGCGCGCAATAGAGATGCACTAGCTAAAAAGTTACAGATGTAGCGTTACGCTTCTCTCACGCATCCGCCCTACCCCCATGGACAAAAGTATCAAGAGGAGTGCCCTGCCAAGGCAAATCACCAAGGAGAAACACCGCTATGCTTGTATGATACTGCCATATTTGATACTAGTAGGTAAATTATGTGACTGAATCATGACCAAATTGATGAGCTGACAGTCCAAGCAAAGCCAAGATAAAAAATAATAAAAAATTCTAGCTCTGAATGTTTTGGGGAAGGTTTAAAATTCTTCATGTTGGTTGCGTGAACACATCTAACGAACACCGAACAGTTTAGTGACCAACAAGCCAACAATACCAGATAGCTTCATAAAACACAGCCAGATAAATTTCCTCCTTCCATAAGCATCTTTTCTTGAAGGTCAGAATTTCAAAAACTTGAGCTGATTATAAAACTTGAGATTATTGTGACAAAAAGAACTGGATTCAATTTGTAAAAAGCGAAGCCAACCGAAAGTCTAACCCTGACCAGAATGCTACACCTGACCTAGAGCCCTGACCTTACACCTAACCTTCTGACCTCTGACCCAAAGCAAAACCCAACCCTAAACCTAACCCAGACTGCTACACCTGACCCAAAGCCCTGACCCTCTGACCTTTGTCTTTAAACCATTCCCTGACAATAACCCCACCCTTTGACTCTGAACTTAGCCACGACTACCAAGCCTAAACCCCGACCCTGACAGGAACCCTAGGCTTATTGCTCACATAGTACTCTCCTTACTCAAAACCCTAGGTGAGTGAGGGCATAGCTGGAGGCCTGGGTCAGGGAATGGGGTTTGTGCAGGTGAGCCGGCTCAATGATGGACTGCGCACAAATTCTGTCGCCTTTGGCGACAAAATTCTAATTGTTCTCATCCTAACCTGAGAGCAGCATTACATATGTTAAACGAAGCTACTCTATAGTTCAGACAGCAAAATAATCTAAGATTGCTGTTGTTAAGAAAGTACGGTAGACTAAAGTTCAAGTTCTCAAGACTCATACAAATTGTATCAAATTGCACAGTTAGAAAGAGTTTAGAAAATGCTCCAGAATAAATATGTGGATTCAAGTAAAATGGCAGTGATCTTTTATCTGCATACTTCACTGAACAAATCTGAGCCTAAACACATACCACTCCTTCATTTATGTCACACGTCTTTATCCCAAGGGCTCATTCTTGTACATTGCCATCATTGACCTAGTTTCAGTCCCTTCGACTGTTTCCATAGATAAATATATTGTACGTGGTAGTTGGCAGACATTCAACACTGCTGGTTACTAATTTTTAATTTCAGGACATCAACCACTGATAGGAGAACAGCATTGTGCGGTTTAGTACCTACAGCCAGTGGACGCTTTGTTAAGGGGATCATGAGGTAAAAATCACTGCTAACAGTCTTTTTTTAATCCCACATTTAACAAACCTTTACAGATCACAACTGGGATTGAATTGTACACCACTGCAACAGTTCGGATGGATTATTTTCATTAATCGTGTGAGGAAAGCTCAATATTAACAATGAGCCTTTTTGTGCACACCAGTATCAGTAATCAACTGGATGTATGACTATGACCGTTAACTTTTGGAATAAACATGATTCAAGAAGGTCACCACAGGTAATCGACCATAGCCAACACAAAAATGGTTGTAACTAGTGATGCACAATATTATCAGCATGGTATTGGTATCAGCCGATATTAGAGTTAAAGTTCAATATTGGACATCGGCCATTCCATCAAAATAACTCACTGATACAAAAGACAATGTTTTTATACAACAAGCTGCCTGCAGCACCAGCATAATGTGATGACGTCACGCGCGCCTACCTGATCTCAAGGCGGAGAGGAAAATTCAAAAAGTCGGTGGTGTGGAATTTTTTTCCTTTGAGGATGTTGGATTCCGAAGATTTTTGGACTACGTTGAGCCTCGCTACATCGTCCCCAGTTGGAGATATTTTTCCGACGTAACCTTACCTGTGTTACAAGCCGTCATTTCCGACGTCATTGAGAAACTAATAGCTGATAGCACTTGGGTGAGTTTTACCGCAGACATTTGGACGTCATGCTAGCCCCGTTAGCATGATTAGTCTTACAGCACAACGGATAGACAAAAACTTTGACCTTAAAAAGTCTGTCCTTCATGCACAGGAGTGCAGAGGATCCCACGCTGCAGCTAGGAACCTGGAACAAGCCTCCACAAGTGAGACAGCATCGCAGGTGATAATGCTAATAAATAACATCTAACACTTTTCATTTAATATAAGTCAAAGTGCTATGTATATCATATGGCTGTTACTGAATATATGTCACCAACTCTTACAGCTGTTACACAATTTTTGTAGCAAATAAGCCTAAATAAGAGGGTTATGTTCTGACAAAGGAAAGTATGTAAAATATTGGTATCGGCCAAATACGTTTTAACATACTGGCATATCGGATATCAGCCAAAAATCCAATATCATGCATCCCTAGTTTATCCAAAAATGAAAGCAAAGAGAAGATGATACATTCCCACTGGTGGGGAGTATGCTTCCGATTAGCATGATTAGTTTGTACTGTATTTGAGATTCAAAGCAGAGCGTTCATGTGAAGTCCAAAGCAGTGAGGCTGAAGCATGTCTGACTTAATGCAAAGCAGAAGAATCCGTTTCTAAAACTGGCTCACTCTGGAATTCCATACTGGTTGGTGGTGACTGCAGATTCCGAAGAGTTTTCCGAACTAGTCATTCCAGCCATCCTCAGACATTAATGAAACAGCCAAAATAATACCAGCGCAATTTTATATAGCACTACCACAAATTCTGCACTTGTTAAAAGTGTCAACATTGTGCTTTAACTTTTTATTTCACAGTCACTAACTAAAACCTATTGTTGTGGGGTTACAAGTTTCCTTCAGGCTTATCACAAATTTTTGACTTTCAGCAATCCAATCAACAACTACCTCATTGTTCGTACAATTTAGGTGGACTAAATTCTGCAATTGGATTTGGGCAGATTTAAGGACAATGGTGCAGATTTAACAATTGTTCTGTGCTGGAACAAAATAAAGAACTGGTTAAATTGTTGAAATTTTCCAAGTGTCACCAGCAGTGGATTGCATTGAGCTGTCTTGTGTCATTTAAAGACAATTTTATTTCCTGGAATCTATAATGTTATCAAATACAGACTAAAACTGACATGTTTGTTTCATCCAGGTGCATTTGAGGTCTGGTGAACATAAGGACTGTCTCTAGTTCAGGAATCACTTCCTCCATATTTTGTTTGATAAAACCAAATCGCACGCAAACATGCAAAGTGTCGTCTAAAGACGCGAGGTAGCTGCAGGGAAAAATCAGGAAGAAGGAAGAAAAGGAAGGCGGAAGACAGAGGGAATAATTGTACACACTCGCTCATGTGGGTTACCAAGAACTAAAAACGCTTTCCAAACACATGACTCCTTTGTAAGACCAGAACAGGCTCTGCAGTGCACCAAGTGCACACTTATTCAGTCCACCTCCAGTTCACTCACACAGGCACATGCCTTTCTTTTTTTGTATAAAAGCAAAGTCTAGACAGGTGGGTTCAGTGCTATTTTTTTACCCTTGATCTCAATACAGTACAGATTTAAAGGGATACAACACTGGAAGAAAGAGGAAAACTACATTTTCCTAAACAATGGGGCAAAGTCTCATGTCTTTGTAAACTAGTTTATTCTTTTACTGATAAAATGCAACAACAGAACGAACGAGCCGTATCGAGTTTGTTAAAAAAAAAAAAAGATGTTTGAGGAAATTTGCTGTCTTACTGAAGTATGGAAGGAAAAATTAATTTATTTTATTGACATATATGAGGAAAAAGCAAAAGGTTGTTTTTTTTTTTTTTAAATCCCACAAAAGTTTAGTTTGAATAATAAAAGAATACTACTACAACAATTTACCAAAAAGCCCCCAAATTTCATTAAACTTCATTTCAAGATTGTATTGCGCCTCTTCCCCCTGAACTACCTGGCCCAGACATCTTGAATGATTTCTGTTGAATAAAATGTAACTTGCATGTGGAGTCATCCATCAGTGACTGAGCTCAGACTGAATGGTAAAAATAGAGCAAAAACAAACAGAAAAGAGCGCAGCACCGCCAACAGTGAGCGCATAGCTAAGGTCTACTGTCCGTGCTCCATCTCGATCTTGAGCCTTTCTTTCCACCACTTTCTCCCGTTGTGCCTCCCTCATGTGCTTGGCTTCTTCTCTTCACTTCTCTTGTCACTCTTCACAGCCCTTAGGGTATCCAGTGGTCAGAAAGCTGGAGTCAGCACACAGAGTTCAACCCTAATGCTGAAAACAGGGTACTAAACAGTCCAAATATGTGCCTTGTGTTGTTACTTCATGATAAACTTTACTTTAAAAGCTGGCATGCGTCACTCTGCATTCATGTGCGCTGTCTTTAGTTGTTGCCACATATTAATTAAAAGAAGAGGGGCAGTTTACAGAAGAGTACAGGACAGTTCAACACTTCAAGAACATAAGATGTGCTGCTAAGTTTTAGCATTACAAAGCACAAATAAATCCAATACTGAACCAAGAATTACAAGGGTTATAAGGAATCCTGGGACCCTTGATTGCACTGGTCTGTGCTGTCTGTAACGCGCTGGCTTTGTTTCTACACTGGCACATGTAAATGGGAAAGTTTTCGTCACCTCCACTGTTTAGCACGGCCAAGTTTCCTCTTTTTTTCTCACGTCATTTTAAAAAAACTAAGTAATGGACCCAATGTTGGTCTTATATGTAGATTTAGATTCAATGCATCTGCTGGCCTCCTTCCTTAGATAGATAACTTTTACTAATTGCTTTTGTATGTATGTGAATGTTTTTGTACCTGAGACAACTTCTGTTGTGATTTGGCGCTATATAAATAAACTGAACTGCATAATTTTAATTTGGCAAAACCGTTTAGCAGCTTGCAGCTGTCAAACCAATGGAGAACTATTCAAATGAAGGTTAAATGAATGAACTACTGTGGGATCCTCTGATAAAAGAAGTCACACGAAAGGGAAGTTATTAAAACATGTTCTCTGGTTATTAGAAGGCGAAAACTGTGAATTTCTGATTTTCAAAAGGCTTGTTATTTAAATGGTGGTTCATTTGGGACTAACTTCTTTAAAACATTAGGGTTTTTTTTCTGGTTCAGTAAAATTCTACTGCAGGTTATCAACACCACAGATGAGCAGCTTTGACTGAGCTTTAAGTGAAGATGGGTAGAAAATAGACACAGCAAAGAGGATGCAACTCGAGCTCATTAGCTGTTAGCCTGATGATGATTCAATTTTTCACTATGGTGCAGAGCAACAACACACAGAGCCTGAGGGCGTGCCCTCTCTGAGGATCCAGAGTCAAGGGACAGGATCAGAGACTGGAGCAAGGACAAAGGGTCAGTTAGTCGGTTTGTATGCACCGACATGGCAATTCCCTCATCCAGGAGAACAGAGAAAGATTGTTTTTGTTTGATCAGCAGAATGCTCTATGCATGTTTGTAAACTGAAGGGATCATAATCAGAAATCAAAACCATGCGTCATAATCTATTGTGGAACAGCTTTTGTGTGTCTTCATGATTGTGCTGTTTTTTTGTCTGGTCCCATAATGTGGTTACTGCTTTTTATTTGACGAACACAAAACTTTTCCAGGAAGATACCGGAACTTGCACAAAGCAACAGAAATGAAAACTAACCATCCCCTACAAAACTAACGGCCGAAGAGCAGAAAGCCTCGAAATAAAATCACTAACAGAAACATAGTTTTAGGATTAAGAGCCGAAACGGTCAAGATAAAACATGTGGATATTACCTTAAATGCCACATAAATTCACTATAAACAAGCTGCCAAAAAGTGGCTTAATGTGTCTTCCATAACATTGTGGAAGACTTTCAAGTTGCATGGAGCAGTCGTGTAATGGTACTAAACTAAGAACGGACATACTTTATGAACACAAAAGTACACACTTACGCATACTGGAGTCCCATTTCTTCTTTCTGACCTCCTTCTTTCCACTCATTCCCATTTACAATGCGCCTATCAAGATTTCTACATGACGTTAAAGGGGAATAATGAAAGGAACAGTCTAATTTTATCAATGGCAGCCTATTCGAATGAGCAATTCATGTCATCTGAGAAGCTATGGAGATGAGTGGCAAATAATTTAGCCTTCTTCAAGATATAGATAGATCTAAAATTCAAAGTTTTTAGAGGAAGAGGCAGGACTAGCTCAGCCAGTCCTAAATATCTAAAACAGCAATGCTCAAAAGAATAGCAGACATTTTCCTGATGTGTACGCACGTAAATATGAACAAGCCTCAACAAGACTGGCTGTTCTTGCCAAACCCTTAGCAATGAGTCGTTCGTGTACCTCATGTAGGTGTGGGCTTTCTACAACAGGGTCAGCATTTTACAGGAACTTTTGCCATTTAAAGCAGTCAGAATAACTTGGACATCATCTAATTTACACATGGGCTGTTTACATAAATGACGCTTCCTACGAAATTAAACTGTGGATGGAAAAAGGTCAAAATCTAACAATTTTTTATAATTATTGAATTAACGTAAAAGGTAATTCTACAATTTATAAGAGTGCATCTTTTGCCTGTCTCCAAAATATGACCTGTTTTGACAACAATCAAATACAGGTAGTCCCCGAGTTACGAACGGGTTCCGGACCTAAGGACCGTTCGTAGGTCAATTCTGCCGTAGGTCGGAGCCGAACGCACATGGCGCCG
>JARVGV010000713.1:8945950-8965575 GCA_031762435.1 Hypsolebias longignatus
GTATATATATACATATATACAGTATATATATACATATATACAGTATATATATACAGTATATATATATATATATTTATATATATATATATAAACAAACAGATGTGTATATGTATACTGTATATACACACATCTGTATAAATAAAGGTTGAATGAATGGAAAATATATACTGTATATATACTGTACTGTATACAGATGTGTGTATGTACATATAGCCTACACATCTCTCTCTCTATATATATATACTGTATATATACACACACAGTACAGTATATACACGTACACACACGTACGTGTATACAGTTGTAGGTATATACAGATGTACAAGTATACAGATGTGTTCAGTATCACTTTCAAGACCGCACGAGGAGGTTTTCCTCCCCACTGTGAGCCAGTACAACCCTCAGGTATAAACAGAGCGGGTGCTGGGAGTTACTGGTGGTACTGGGGAGGGGGTCAAGCGGTATCTTACCCGTCGCGGTGTCAGGGGGAGCTGCTGGGCCCGCGGCAGCTGTCGCCATGTTGGTGAAGCCTCCGACCCTCGAAGCATCTGGTTTGTTCTGCGACGAGCACGAGCACCGGGGCCGAGGCTGACGGTTCCGCTTCAACGGCGGCAGCAGCCACCCTTCACCCCCCACCCCACCGCTCCTCCTCCCACCCAGTCCTCCACCTCCTCCTGGAAACCGGTTGCCACCAAACGAACCGAACCCGGAGCTTCACCTTCAAGACGCGGTGAAGGTTCCCGCCTAGCGCGCGACGACCGTTTTTGACAAGACGTGGTGTTGTAAACAAAAACGACTCGCGGGGGAAAACGCGTCTGGGCGTGTCTTCACCAGATGTGCTCGTTATCGATCCCCAACATGGAGCGGCGCTCCAAAAATCGACCCGGGGGGGCTTTTCTACTCTACCCCCCCTCCTGTCACCTCAACAGGTGTTTGAAACCGCGATACCTGTCCGTTTGGAAAATTTATAAATACATTTAAGATAAAAAATAAATAAATAAATAAATAAATAAATAAAATAAATAAATAAATAAATGCCAGCACGTCGATTATATTTCCCCCTGCAGCTTGTTTTGTTCGTCACGACTAGATGCCCCCCCCTCCCTCCTGTATTTTAATTGTTGTTAAATTGGCTCCACGGTTAACGGTACAATCTTCACATATACAGTATATTTAGCGTTTTAAGCGTGGAGGAATATCAGAGGAAAATAAAATGGGAGACCAAATTGAGCACAACACCTCTGATGTTACACGGTGTCTCTCCTCTTTTTTCTTTTTTTTAATGTCTTCTCGGGGTTCAAATGAAATGGAAGCTCGGTGTATTTGAAAATAAATCAAGTGTCATAGTCGAAAATAATAATTTATGAGCACTTACCACCATTACGGTGCCCAGCAGGTGGAGATCCTGAAGCTCATTTCCAAATAAATAATCCCCTTTTTTCACCCAACGAGATGGCGAGTCAATTAGAGATGTAAACACCCCGCCTTAAAAATAAATAAATAAAATAAATCCTGTTTGGGTGAATGGATGATCATTAGGAGCTCCTTTGATTTTTTTTTTTTTTTTTTTTTTTAGCTGTCCCTTGTTGCGTTTGGAGAAATCATTCCGCGCTTCCGGTTGGTGGCTGAGTGTCACTAGATGGGCCGAACCGAGACCAGCTGGAGAAAACACCAGTCCCTTCTCAGAGGTGGAGCACAAGCCAGGACAGTTCTGCAACTTCTGCTCAAACTACTTTATATACAGTATATATATACAGTATATGTATATATTTGCACATTAATTATGGATTAAATGTCACGTGGTTCCATCTTGCTTTTCTAATTATCCAACACAATAACATGTTGCTTTGGTGTATTTTAAAGGTCAGAATTCAGCTTCACACACATTCTCTTGTCTATTTGTCATTGCATTTTTGTTGTTGTTTATAAATAATACAATTTGGGATTAAAATGAAGGTGAGAATGTGGCTTACAGGCACGTGCATGGTCACGTGTGGATCATATAGGTACACAGAGCGCCACCTGCGCGGTATTGTCTGGTGAATTGTCGCCCCCTGCCGGCAAAGGTGTTGAATTACATTAACATTTATTAAGCAGGGAGAATTTATTTGTACTGAGTTAAAAAAAAAAGGATCTAAATACAGTATTTAACAAGAATGCACAATCATGTAAATAAAACGTTTTCATTTTTAAATTTTTTTTGGTTAGGATAAGGCAGGACAAAAGAGAACTGCAGACTATTTTATTCAATTTATTCATCCATTTAAAAGAAACCAAACAAATTAATCAAGAAGTTCGTTTGCCTCTTAGTTTTCTTTGTAGCAGACACTTGAGAGTTGTGCTGTTTGAACAGAAAGTAAACACTGTTTTGGAAACAGGAAAGAGGTTCCCGCCCTTGTTCTGTATCAGCTGAGGCGGACCCACCCTTGGGCTGGGCGCACTCACATGGGAGTGAGGAGTTTCACTTCTCCATGAGAAGATATCTGAGTTTTGCACCGCTGGTTTTGGTTTTCTTCACTACTGTTGCAAATCTGAAGCGTTTCATCTTTTTAAAGCTTATTTAACTTGATCTTTAACCTTTTGTTTTGCCATTTTAATATAAGATGAAACATTTGAATCAATGAACGCACTGCACAAATGGAGGAAAGTGGAATGGATATGAAGATATAGACATATTCTGATGCAAACCTGTTATTTACGCTCTTTATTAAAGGCTAAAAAAAATGTCATAAACCAAGCGGTAAATGTAAACAATAAAAAAGACTGACAGTAAAATAAAGCACTCGTTCATACAGTGCACTCCAGATTTCAAGTTACGTCTGTCCTCATTGGCAACATTTTGATCATCAGCAACAGTTTTCATTAGAGGCAGAGTGATAAAATTCACAGTTTTGTTCAAACTCTGTGATGTCACAACTCCGTTGTAGCGTGGCGTACCAATCCACACATCACGGGCATGAATGTCGTATTAGCTTTGGTCTTTTAAGGGTTTATTTGAACTGGTTTTCCTTGAACTGGCTATACAAAATACATGTTCACATATACCTCCACTTATATTTGGTTAATTGTCCCTACCTACAGGGTTTTTGTATCCATCAACTAGTTTCTGGTAAAAATCAGGCTGTTGTTCGACCATTCTTCTTCTTGACGTAATTGATAGCGTTCATTTAAATTGGTTGGGTTCTTCAACTTTTAAACAAAGGTACTTTTGGGATGGCCTTCCAAAAAGCTTAGCGTTAGCCTGTTTTACCCAATCAGAAACCAGTTCTGATCTGCGTTGAGGATCATTGTCCTGTTGGAACGCTAAATATATGTCCCTGTTTAAAGAGAAATCAAAGAATTTGAAAGTAGTCCTTCGTTATTCCATCTACTTTGTGGAACGCTACCACCAACATACTCGAGTTGGAACAATGTTCGTAGATCTGAAAGCATCGCCTTGACTCATGTTTGCCATTGAAGCCAAATCGTTCAACCATATGGATTGCCCAGTAAGGCAGCCTCCTATTATTATCCACCTGACAAGGACTTCTTAACTTTATATCTTACTCTTCCGTCAACTTTAATGCGGCCCGAACTGCATCGTGTACCTCTACAAATGATTTGTCAAAGCAACCAGCTCGGTACCATGGTGTTTTGAGTTACCATGGCGATGTAATTTGCAAACAAACATGCCATTTTTACCACTCGTTTTACATAGACTCTGGTTACAACTCTAATATCCAAGATGGCCACCTGAGCTAAAAGGAAAAATCTTGTAAATCAGCCATTTGTTTTAGAGATATTAAGCTGAAATTTGGTGTGGTAGTAGCTGGGACCAATAATAATAATAAGTAATGAATTTTTAAAAACTCAAAATGGCTACCAAAGCTCAATTTAAAAAGTTTTAACTCAGCTATTTTTCCACATAGAGATGAAGTTTGGTGTGGTTATACTTTAGAATGTTCTCTATCACATAATGCATCCAATTCAAAAATCCAAGATAGTCTCCATAGCTTTAAAAAAGTATTTAACTCGTTGATATTTTGCCATTTTAAGCTGAAATTTGGAATAGTGGTAGCTGAGAGCGAACCCCAACCCATAGTCCTGTCAAATGAAGGTTTTAAAATGGCCGCCACGTGGCAGTCCTCTTCAGAGTTTCTACAGGAACTTTCTGGTTGTCTTGTCTGACCAATAAAACACTGTTCCAGAAGAGTTTAAGCTTATCCATCAAGCTAAAGGTGTTGCTTTTGGAGCAGAACCTTCTTCCTCTGTACCAGTCCACGATTACGTATCTGGCCAAAACTGTGACACAACAGTTTCCAATTCAGTTGTTGGGTTATTTCTGGACACCCAAACCGATTTCCCAAGGGAGGCAGATGGGTATGGATGAGTTCAGATAAAGCTGTGAAACAAATCATTTGAATGACGTTAAAGATAGTGAATTAGGATCACTAGCAAGAGGTTTGTTGTCTTCGTCGAGTTAAAAGACATCCAAATTCTTCAGCGCCATTTATTAAAAACAGGGGTACCTTCAGAAAAAAAAACTATCAAATTCCAAATGATTTTTCAGTGGTGGCCATTGCCCCCATCAGTCCCCCCTTGGTGGCGTCCTTGATCAAAAGTTCCAAGCGAATGTTTGGTACTGTTTGTAATTGTTTTTAATTTGCAACATATACCCTGCTTATTATAAACCATATAGACGAAAGAACGTTATGCGTTTACAAACAAAAAACGAAGAAACCAGTCTCGTCACCCATCTCATCACTGGTGTGGTGGAAAAAGGATAACCTAAAACCTTACCTTCTACTAAACAAGCGTCAAAACTGAAACACAGTGACCTCAAATTATTTCTTGTCTCTTTCACTATTGATTATTGTTGATTAGTTTATTTAGAAGTTTATTATAAACTGGACAGTCACACCGTGATCTGTTTACTTCAGGCAGCTCCTGTTTAAGCCTGCTGAGTCTTCAATGACAGCCTTAACAATGAGATTACAAGATTACCAAAGGTGTGGACATGTGTTTACCCACGCTGGATTGACGTTTAACACACATTCGGGCTGGAAAACCTCAACTCTATCTGGCAACACTGTTTTCATTACAACAGCCTGATACAGCTAATTGTCCAATTCTAGCATAATTAGTTAAAAAAAACATCTTAAAAAAACAAAGTGTCAATAAATTAATACCAAAAATACTTTCAAACTGAGCAAACAGAAGCACAGAAGTGAATTTGTTTATAGACGAGCTCAGTGCTAATGCTAACTTAGCTAACCTGCTAAACAGTGTTGCTAGCTGGCATGCTAACAATGCTAACTTCTCAGTGTTCCTGCTTTAGGTTTAGCATAAACATGTTGCTAATATTAGCATTTAGCCCCATCGTTAGCATTCTGTCAGCTACAGTCTGTTTTTTAAATGGAATAGCAACTTGTTTTTACAAAGCCAGTTTACTGAAGCTAAATGAGGAATAAAATTGTTTTTAATCATTCTAAAAATGCTAAAAAAAATGAAAGTGGTGTGTGCGTATTTATTCACCCCCATTTAATTCCCAACAAATGTCCGAGGGCACTGGACAAAAGTACATACAATACAAAATGCCAGTTTCTAAAAGTTAGCAAAGGGAGATCAGTCATGGGGTGTTCAAAGCTATCCCAGTTTTTTTTTTTTTTTTTTTTGATTGAGGAACAATAGTCAGAAATTGTTCCACTATGATTAGACAGTTCTTCACAGACTGGTGAACCTCGGCCCATCTTTACTTCTATGAGAGTCAGCCTCTGTAAATGCTCTGTCCCTCTACTGATCTGTTGACAAATACAGTATAAGTCGCAGTTTTTCACCATTCTTTTGTACGCTTTTAGTGCGGAGAACGTATTTAAAAAATAGTGGACTTGAATTTACCAGATTTAAATTTTGCAGAAGCTATTTTCGCTACAGATATTCAAAGTTAACGAAAACGCCAATCTGTTAAACAGAAAGTTAGTTCCGCTATCAGTGGATTAGCAGAATCGTGCTGAACACTGATAATGTGACCGTATTTTTCGCTGTATAAGTCACAGTTTTTTGCATATGTTAGCATGCCTGCAACTTACACAGTGACGCAACATATTTATGTTCTTTTCCTCTATATTTATAACTCAATTTTTGACTGAGATCTGACGATTTCATTCATTCTGACATGGAAAATATTGAACACTACCATTTTCAGCCACTAGAGGGCCCTCGAGTAATATGGTAAGCCATGTTTTTCATTAAAAGGTAAAAGTGGCTATTAATGAGACACTTGGCTTGCCATACAAAACCACCTTCGTCTCACTCCGGAACGCCTGAAGCAAACGTCAAATCAGCTGCATTTCACTGCCCAGGCGAAATGCAGCTGATTTGACCATTAAAGAGCATTTATTAAGGAAAGGTTCAACTGAGACACACCTTTCCTATTACTTCGAGCAAACAGATAATTGTTTTTAAGTGTTCCTCTTGTTAAATTCTTGTTAAAGTCCTCCTGTACAAGTGCCCGCAGCCGTCATTTGGCAGCCAATCGATTTTTGGCACCACACCAGCCCACATTTCCAGGTTGTCTGCGGTGACGTAACAAATGCAACGCGATAAAGGTGACGTATAATGGATGCGACTTATCCAGCGAAGTGACATATGTATTTATTTTTTCCACTTCATTAGACATAATTGGACTGATGAGACTTATACAGCAGTGAATTTTACAGTGGAAAGTACGGTACATAGAAAATCTTCGATCTTTGTGAGTTCAGCTCAAGAAAAATGGGAGGAAAAAACTAAAATGTAGCATTTATATTTTTGTTCAGTGTGTGTGCATAATATATATACATATACTGTATATATATACTGTATATAGATAGATATTTACGTGTATATGGTGGTGGCCATCTTGGATTTTGACATGGCAACACAGTTCTGATAGTAACCTTTCTCACGTCTAGATGCAGCCTCACACAACAGTGTAAGTCAGTACCTCATTATTATTTTTTTTGTTATCTTGCTCACAACGTGCACAGATGGTATTTCCAACACTCCATCTGGTAATGATATATGTATCAAGTTTGGTTAAATTACCTCAAGCGGATCAGATGTGCGGGCCAAGAGAAAAGTTACTGGCGTACAAAGACAGTACCATAAAACACCTACCGTCGACAGGGGAATAAAAAACTGTTACATATGAAACGTTTCTTGTATTGTTTTAGAAATAACTTAAAGCATTCCTGACCTTGTTGCTTGCCTTGACCCCTGCAGCAGTATAAACCATCAGCGTTCCTATCTGCTGCCAGCTGCTCTTCACACACTCCTTTACTGATGACGACGAGGATGAAGACTGGACGTCTTTGGTCTCATCTGTCACCGACCTCTCAGCAAACTCCTGCAGATGTTTGAGCTTCTCCTCGAGGAGTCTCTCCTCCTCATCCTCTTTCATCCCTCTATCTAAGGCCTCCCCATCTATTCTTGGTCGCTTCACTTCAGGGTGCTCTCCTTCTGGGCTCAGCTGCCTTTTGGAGGACTAAACAGAAAAATTTAAACAATATATACATTTTTATTTTTTTTTACCTTCATTTATATTACAACTGTGATTTAAGAAAAAGACAAAAAGCTTAAGTGTGCTGCAAGTTTTACCTTAGAAGGAGAGGCAGAAAAGAAGTCCTTTATGTTGCGTTTAGGCATCGGACTCGACTGAACGTCTTTTTGTTTGCCTTTAGTCTTATCTCTGGATTTCAGACCCCCCCTCTTAGCCATGCTGGAATCTGTGCCGTTGGGGCTCAGAGCGAAGCTCAGAGTGAACGGGTGTTCCTGGTTGACCAGGTACAGAGTGCCTCCGTGAACCAGTTTACCAGACTTGCCCCGGCCCAACTTCTCAACTCCCAGGAAACAAGGGTTGGGACCCAGCTGTGGATAGCAACGTGACAAAGGTGGACATTGAACTGTAGAATTGACATGAAAGAGTTTTATGGGCTGAGAGATAAACGGGTTGAGTCCTGGAGGGAAAACTAAAGTGAGCTGACAGTTTTTCACACAGAACGACGCTGATTGTTTCAAAGAATCTGTTCAGAGTCTGGTGTTGAGTGAAGTGTAATACAATATCACGGCTCTGGGAGTGTTTCTTTTCATACCTGAGTCACGGTCACTTCCTGGTCTGCATAACAAGCCACCACCTTCACTGAAAGAAACACAAGAAAATTAAACAAGCTGTATGCTGACACCCCCTGTCGCTGAGGGATTTGAACAGTGAATGTTTAGTTTTAGTGATTAGTGTTTTCCTGGACTGGAACTGAACAGAGAATGCAAGAAAAACTGTATTTGGTGCAAGGTGTTCAAATGGGTAGGAGTTACACTGTGTATAAAAGTAGAGGTAGTTTGCATTTATTTTTTGCTGTCCCAGGCAGTGAAGAGTAACAGATCAGAGTGTGGAGGGAGCAATTTTATCCACCACCAGGCACAACGGCAGAGCCAGGGGGTGGCTAATGGTGGCCTTGACCACCAAAGACCAACCTGTAGCCACTCCAATCATTTGAGGAAATTATACTAATACAAAAACTAGAAAGCACAGTTTCCTCAAACAGTTGGTTTACATACTCTTCTTCTTCTTTTGGCTTTTCCCTCTTCCAAGGGTCACCACAGCGAGTCATCCTCCTCCATCTCACTCTGTCCTCTAGATCCTCTGTCCTCACTCCAACTACTTCCACATCCTCTCTAACTGCATCCATGTATCTTTTCTATCCATTCTGGCCCAGATGAAGCAAAACCGGTCCAAACCATGATACTACCACTACCATGTTTTACAGATGGGATAAGGCTCTTATGCAGGAATGCAGTGTTCTAAAATCTCTAAAAATAACACTTTACATTTAAACCAACAAGTTCTAGTTTTGTCTCAGTCTACAGAACATTCTTCCAACAGTCTTCTGGTTTGTCCACATGATCTTTAGCAAACTGCAGGTGAGCAGCAATGTTCTTTTTTGGAGAGCAGTGGCTTCCTCCTTCAACCTGACACACACACCATCGGTGTTCAGAGTTCTCCTGATGGTGGACTCATGAACATCAACATTAGTCAATGAGAGAGAGGTCTTCAATTGATTAGAAGTTACTCTGGGGTCCTTTGTGACCTTGCTGACTATTCCACACCTTGCTCTCCTGTGGAGGGTAACAATGCTCTTGAATTTCCTCCATTTGTACACAATCTGTCTGACTGTGGATTGGTGGAGTCCAAACTCTTTAGAGATGGTTTTGTAACCCTTTCCAGCCTGATGAGCATCAACAACTTTTTTTTGAGGTCCTCAGATGTTCCTGCCATGATACACTTCCACAAACATGTTGTGAAGAGCAGACTTTGCAAGATCCTGTTCTTTAAATCAAAGAGGGTGTCCACTCACACCTGATCGTCATCCCATTGATTGAAAACACCTGACTCTACTTTCACCTTCCAATTAACTTCTACTCCTAGAGGTTCACATACTTTTCCCACTCACAAATATTGAATCATTTTCCTCAATAAATAAATGTCCAAGTATAATATTTTTGTTTCATTTGTTTAACTGGGTTCTCTTTATCTACTTTTAGGACTTGCGTGAAAATCTGATGACGTTTTGGGTCATATTTATGCAGAAATATAGAAAATTGTAAAGGATTCACAAAATTTTAAGCACCACTGTAGATCAAGTGAAAATCCTCCTTACATCCATGGGATGCAGTTCATGATCTTGACACCAAGCAGAACACATGGGAGTGCCATGTTTGTTGTAAACCTGGTTGCTGTCCTGAAAATTGAGATAATTCCATCTGGAAACCTGAAGCTATTCAAAGTTGAAACAGAGACTATTGTAATACCATCTGTCTGTAAACCTCCCAACAATCTGTTTTGTTGGCCAGACCACCTTGACATTTCACACAAGACTCACAGCCATAGGAGACCTAAACAGCCATAACTTTCAAGTGGAATATAATGATGATGATAACAATGACAAGGAGGTAATAATGTGGAACTTAACAACAATTTAACACTTGTGTAAGAAAGTAAAGACCCACCTACTTTTCAAAGTTCCAGATAGTGTCAAGGCTATTACCCTGATCTAGCCTTTGTCATATCCACCAAACATGGACTGTTCCATCGGAGAGTCCTTAACCTTATCCCCAAATCACCACACTGATCTGTGGAGATGATAAGCCAGTCTGTTGCCAAACCCATCAACTTCTGTTACCTACCCAGATTTAATGTCAGGAAAGCTGATTGGTCTACTTTCTCAAACACCCACGAGGAAGCAATTACTACTATCAGACCATCACATGATCTCTTTGATGATTGGGTTATGCATCATGTGAAAAATAGCTCAGCAAGAGGTTGTAAAACAAACTACGTAGCAGGACAAACAAACAAACAACTTGCCTTTGATGACACAAGAAAATTCCTGTATGCAGACGACATATGCCTTGCTACTCAGTCTAGATACTTGAAATCATTGATCAAAGGCTCACAGTTGCATTAGAAGAAACGGGACAATATTACAAACAGTGCTCCCTCAATGCTATTCCTGGGATAACAAAAGTATGTGCATTCTATCTTAAAAACTACAGGTATGCAGCAAACACAAGTAAACATAGTATGGAATGGGAGGGACCTTGAACATGAGGACTACCCTACCTCTGCATTACATTAGACTGAACACATACTTACTGTCCACATATAGAAGAAGCACTTAAAAGACAACTAACTTTCGGACTATCATTCCTTTCCAAAGAGCTGCTTTGCACTATTCTTATATTACTATGGTGTGCTCTGAAATGGGCAAGAACCAGTGGTGGAAAGACCCACACCAAATTAGTAAAATGGGTGTTGCTGGAATTGCAGTCTATGAATGCTGTCATCAAATCCAAGTCTACAATATAGACCATTCTTTTTCTACCTGTTCCTTAAGGCCGGTACATACTGTGTAATATCTGCAAACCTCTATCAGATCAACAACAGCTTGTCTTTCTGGTGTGACACCATATGAAGATGGCGTTCATTTGCAAAAGAAAACCGGAACACTGGGTAAAATGTAAATATAAATGGAATTCTAGTAATGATCAAACATGTTACGACTCTTTATGTTAGCTGGTGCCAGGTCAGTTTTCTGAATGGATACATGAAAGGAAAATCTCAGCAAAATTTAGTTTTCTAGTACAAAGTAGTATACATTTGTAAATTTAAGAAAAATGTTACTGCACTTTTGACTATGTGACTTTACAGTAAAAAGTTTCTGTTCAGGTACATTTTTAATGGCGTTTCTGTATTGGTTTAAAATATTTTATTAGATTTCCTGTATCAGATCTGTTTCATGTTGCTGTGTTCATTCTTGCTCATCTGCTCACACAGACTCATGTTCGTGCTTCTGTTCGTGTTATGCTATTAGTGCTTAGCATATTTTTAGCTAATGTTTTTCTCAGTTCTTATCTTACATCTTATTACTGTTTTTCTTTTTAAATTTATTGTGGGATGTAACTGGGACCCCATGTACATAGTTTTGTTCCACCACATGTACCACATGTGGTGCGAATGACAATAAAGAATATCTGTATTCAGTTACCAATTTGGTGAAAAGTTGCCTGTACAATATATGTTTTTATTTTAAATGCTAAATATTTTGGCTTTAGTGATTCTTTTGTTCAATTTCAGCCCCCAGTAATAAATCTGATGATGGAGGCTATGACATCATCACAGAGGAGGAGGTGAATGGCACTTATGACAGCGATACCAACTCTCAGACCACAGGAGGCTCTCTGGATGGAGAACAAGACCAACAACATCTAGTAGCAAATGAAATGTGAGAGTAACAATTAGATAAGATAAGATAAGATGAGATAGAACTTTATTGATCCTGCAGAAAATTGTTTTGCCAGAGTTTTAGTACAAAGGAACTTACACAAGAAATCACACAAGATATGTATATTTAAAAAATAAAATAAAATAAAAGAGAGAATACCAACAATTACAGTCTAAAACAGGTCAGGTGCAGAAAGGAACATTAAAACGTTTATTGCAGTGCAGGATTAATTTTATTGTCCTATATAGAAATCAATGGTGGGCACAGCTAAGCAAAACGTTACCTTTGCTAACCTCAAATTAGCTAACAAAATTTTTTTTAACATCGCTAACGCTAAACAGATTAAAACAATTAGTGGAAACTAATGCTAAGCTCTAACATTTATCATAGATAAGATCAAGATCTGTAAAGGATAATTTGCAGAAGTGATTTTAAAAGTCATCTTACACAATGTGCCCACTTGCACCTGATCGTCATCACATTGATTTAAAACACCTGACTCTAATTTAACCTTCAAATTAACTGCTAATTCCTAATAGCCTTCCAGATTTCTAGTTACCATTTGACACCACTTTGAGGAAGTATCATTCCATCCATGGTGTAGCTTCTCACATAATAATTTTCATACAAAACTGCAATATATTCACCTCTTGCCGCTATTGGCATTGTAGGGTAGAAAATACTGTCATGCTCTAAAATAACTGTTGTGCACGTTGAAATATGGCTGTGTAAGACCAGTGCAAAACTTATTTAACGTTTAGTAATTACAATAAAACATGCCAAAATCTGATTCCTCATTAAAATGCACAGACACTGATCTGTGCACATATTCACTGTCCAATTTTTATTCATGGTGCTTTTTATCAAGTTATTTTAAAAGACAGACAGGTGCAGTTACTTATGAGTCTTGCTAAAATAAGTCATTTTACACTCTTGTCGCACCTAGATCCTTTTAAGAAAACAAAGTTCTTATTATAAATTGTTTTATTTTGAATGTGACAGAGGGACAGGAGATGTGACCGCTGATGAAGAGCACATGCCAACGTTTCAGGATTCAGAGATTAACCTTCTTAAATCAGGAGAAGTCACGTGAGTCTTAACTTTGATACAATTTATTATCTTTCCCTACGTAAATGAATGAGCGTCTAATGCAGTCTAACGTGTTAACCCTTTCAGAACGACTGTCTCTCTCAGCACGGATGATATTTCTCAGTTTGGTGATGCTACCAGAGAGCTGTTCATCAGGTCCAGTTGCTACAGCGTCATTACTGTTACTGTGGCCGACTGTGGGCCAACTATCAGCTGGATGTTTTCCTCCGACCCAAGGAGTATCTCTTTTAGCGTAGTTTACCAGGAATCCAGTGACATTCAGGTGGAACAGTCAAAGGTAGAACCACTTTTTCTGAGCAGTTTATTTGTTAAATGCACATAAAGCACCGTGCTGTTAAATTCAGCATCTGTTTAATCTCACTTGAAGCATGTAGCCTAGTTTAAAGCATGTGAACATCTGAGCTTTTTCAAATCTGGGGCCTCATGCACAGTATGTGAGGCCCCTGGTGTCCAGGGTAAGTTGTTGCAAAATGTACCAGTATTTATAAAATTATTTGGAAGTACTTAAAGAAGGCTGGCTATAATGCTTTTCATTGACTGAGGAGGTGACGTGTGGAAGTTATTTTCAGGCACTACTGACTGAAGTTGTGTGCACCTCCTGCAGAGAGCTGCGTCATTTTGCTTGGTTGATCCGAGATGATGGACTGAAGAAAACTGCTGCAGGCTGACAGTGTGCAAATTCTGCACAAAAAATGTCAACGCTTTTAAATCATTCATGTCAGCTCATTTTCACCTCAACCTCCCCCTTGCTGATTTATTTAAAGTGGTTTATTTCTCTTTTTATTTGCTTTGTTGTCAAAGTGGCAAGAAATTATCATAGTTGTTTTCTTTCTTTACAACATCCTGTGATCTGGTTAAAAAAAAAGTCCTTTAGATTGATGTTTTTGTATTTTTGCAGCGTTTCAGTCAGTAGAGGAAAGAGTTTTTTTTTTTTTTTTTAAGTTTCTGTTCTGCTCTCAGGTGCTGATTCCTCTGACTCGCTGCAATTCTCATAAAGAGACCATTCAGGGACAGCTGAAAGTGAGGCACCCCGGCCTCTACACGCTCATTTTTGACAACTCTTTTTCACGGTACAAAGCTCCTAATGTTCTTCTGGCCCTAACAGATGTTGTCTTTTCCATTATTTCCTGTCATTAATTATATGTTGGCCTTTACACTGACAGTTTTTGTGCATCTCAGCCTGTTCTGATCCAAACGTGTTTTCAACAGCTTCATCTCAAAGAAAGTCTTTTACCATCTGACCATGGAGAATCCTGTAATCTACGATGGAAGTGATGGTCCTTGAACCTAACACCACAGGTTGTGGATCCGAATAAAGCTAAAGGGAATCTGATAAGTCGACAATTCAGTGACATATTTACAAATCAAGTACAGTATTAAAAAATATGATGGGTGTGGATGTTACTTTATTCAGTGATGTTAGTTTTATTTTTCATGTATTTTGTGTTTTAAAGGTGGCCTAAGTAAATCGTAAAATAAACAAGTGGAAAGATGATTAAGAATGGCACAGCTATGCAAGTTTTGACCATGTTTTTAAAATATTTTCATTCATATTCATACGTACTCTTGTGTTTCTGTAATGTTTGTCATCATAGATTTGATTTAGTCTTTATCTGATTTTAAAGTTTAAGGAATATTTATAAACTGCAAAAGACACTAGTAGATTCTATTTTTCAGCAATTTGTGGATACAGAACATTTTCAAGTTTTTTTCTTTTTCAAAAATGTAATAAATGATATGTGCAATCTTTTAAATCAAGTGGCTAAGAAAATCACAAAGATGCGCCAGTGGTTTGTTTATATCTTCTTAAATTGTATATCTGAACCTTAATTGTACTTTATCATGGGGCAGGAACAAAGCAATTAATATTAGACCTGAAAAAAATAATAAAACCACACATGGTCGACAAACCTCAGAGCTTAGCTCACAGCTGTACGTTTCTGAGGGACAGTGGTGCTTGAACTTTTGTGAACCCTTGAGACTTTTTTATATTTCTGCTGTCAGGTATTATTTGCACTCACCATGCGCCATAATTTTCACTGCTCTTTTACTGTCATTGTGAATGATATTAAAATGATCCATGATCCTTACTCTATGCAATAATCAGTCTACATGTGACCGGTCAGTAAAGGGGCACCAAGAGATAATTATATTATTGTCAAGGTCTGATTGATGTGATTACAGTGACGTCTTCCTTTGAGAGCCCTTGAGAGATGCTGGCCTTCCAGATTTCCCCCTGCTTCTGACTGCAGCTGGGGTCTGATAAAGCTGGACGGGGCTGGCACCTGGATGTCTCTACAAAACATTTTTTTTTTCTGTTCAGGGAGTCAGAACTTGTCAGAACCTTAGACCAGTGAAAGCATTGACATGTTGTACTTGTAAATGCATTGATCTTCTTAACTGCTGGCCGTTCTCCCTATCATTGTAATAAATCTAATGAAGTCTGCACTTGAATGTTTTGGGGATCTCTTTTTTTCCACAACAGTTTTGGCGCTGCAAGCAGGGTCCCTCGGGTGGCCGTCCGGACCCAAGTCAGATGTCTGGCCAGCCTAGAATGGAAACCTCCAGCTCTGAACCTCCGCTGTATTGCAGAGAGACGAGGGGCTGGCTGCAGGAGCTTGTGATCGTCACCGTTGGGATCCAACGGACTTTGATTCCAAACTGACAAGCTGAGACTTCATCCAAACAAGTACTGGAGATTAATTAAGGGGTTCAGAGGGTGTTGTTTGGTTCAGAAAATCTGCACCAAGGCCAACGAACTGACAGGATGAAAGATTCCAGGTTAGAAAGGGTTAACTTTCTGAAACGTTGGAGATGGCTTGGTCTGAAGAGTCTGAGGGGGCCCTTTGGTCTGACAGGATTAAATTCCGGGGCAGAACTGCCTGCCCTTGACTGTTGTGAAAACATCAGGGGTGTTGAGTAAGACCTTGAAGTTGTCAGTCCCCAACAGTCTAGGACGCAGTCCAGCGGCGTTACATTGAACTTGCCCTTTTGTCTCACCGATTGTGGCAGGAACAAGGGACTTGCCAGCTGTCGCGACAGGAAAAGAAATAAGGGAAAGATTACAACAGAAGTTTTGCCTTAACCACTTGTGGCGAACAGAGCGGACTCACACTGAGATGTGTACATGAGTGAAGATATGCATCCCATCATAGATATATCTGTCCTTCCTGATTTCTTTCCTTGACTCCAAACTTACCCATCACTTCCCGCAGACCCTTGCCGGGGCCAAGATGGGGTAGAGGTAGGGCAGCCGACTGGGGACCAGAAAGTCACGGTTCGACTCCAAGCCATTCCCACGTGTTGTGAGGTCTCTTAGCAAGACACCTAATTCCCAATTGCTCCCCGAGCACTTACATTGCTGCCACTGCTCCACCTGGGTGTATCTCAGGTGTGATGGGTTAAATGCAGTCAGAGAACTAATTTTGCCATTGCATGAGAACATACAATGATGACAATCTCAGACTTCCCCCTCATCCTCTCTGTTTCCTTCACCAACATGTCCATTCAGGTCTGCTTTGATCACCACTCTTTCCTCCCTGAAAATACTCTCTACCATTTCATCCAGATCCTTCCAAAATTTATCTTTCTCCTCCACATCACATCCAACCTGTGGAGCAAAAACACTGACAACATTTAGCATCAGACCTTCTACCTTCAGACACATCACTATCGGCACTCTTTTTACCTCTACTACATTCTTTGCCAACTCCTCCTTCAGTACCACCCCTACTCTCCCTCTCTCTTCCACTGTCTGTCTCACTCCCTCTCTCTTTCTGGCTCCTCCTCAGTGAAGGACCCAGGATTCAGTCTGTACAAATGTCCTGAGACCGTCCAGCATTAATTTCAAGGATGTGAGTAAACGGCAGGCAAAAAGGAAATGTAACTCTGTAAGTGGGTGTCTGGAATAACAGGAACATCTGAGCTGAGTACAGCCTGAAGGTCCTACAGTGAAGGTAGGAAGCTCAAGCAGATGTGGTGGAGGAAGACAGAGCTAAGACACTGAGGGACTTCCTGGTCCACACGGACAACTAAGTGATGGCTAATCATCCATCAAGGTGGTCGACAAACTACAGAAGAAGACAGTGGTGATAGATGTAGTGATCCCAAGAAGTGTGACACCCCCCACACAGTGATTGCCGACTCCCGTGACCCAAAATGGAAGAAGCAGGTAAAAGATAATGGATGGATAGACCCCCAGACCCCCACACATTACAAATGCTTCTGACGCCAACGGCCTGCCATGTTCTGTGATGGCGTTAAATTCAAAGCAGTTGTTCCTCAGATAAATGTTTCTGTTCAGTGCCCTGAGATGACTTCTCTTGTGACTTGGAACTATACAGTATAAATAAACTGAATTGAATTGGCCAGGCCACCCTGTTCAAGCCAAGAGCCACTGTCAGCACTGGGGGCAAAGCCCCCCTAAGGGCATATTCTACAATCGCCCCTGAATGGCTTGCTGTTTTGACTTTTGTGCGCCTTGCGTTGTGTTGTGTGTGCGTTCAGGTGTTCTTGGCCTCAGTGAACCTTGGTCTCTCACTGCTATTTGTGTTCCTCAATCGTTTGCTTTACAGCCACTTAGGAGCTTTTTAATAAGTGGCTGTGAACCAAACCATCAGCTACCTGGCTTCAAAATATATCTGCCCCAAGCAATGTGTTTAGAATATTATCACACTTGGGAAAATTGTGGTTTTTATTGTAAATGGATGATATCTGAAATGATTGATATGTGAAATGATTTGATCTTACTTTAGCTGCCAAGCTTGAGAAAAAAGTTTTCTACCTACTAAAGTGGAGAGTTCTTGATGTTGTAGAATAACTAAACGGACACAGAGACATGATTACACTGACTGAGGAAAATTTTTTTTTTATAATTGTGAAAATTTATAATAAATGAGACCGAGTTTAGGGAAGAAGACGGAAGTTCGCTCCTTCTCTCATGGACATTATTAACTCGTGTTTCCAGGTTTCCTGGACTTCCACTCAGAGGAAGGAGCTGAGGCGGGAGGCCGGCCAGACCAAACATCATTTTGCTACAATTGTTTCACCCTGTTGAAACGTGTAACATTTGCACAATTGTGAATTGCCGTACTTGTTTGTACATGTTTTGATAAATAAAGTTAGGAAAAAAATCTAGCCCTTAGCCAATGTGAAAAAATATTTGATCCAAATTAAAGTATAATATGAAATTAAAATGTAACTATGTTTGATATTAAAAAAAACATTAACTGCACAATCCACTTCTAAGTATTTTTATTTAATTTTTGCTCAAGTCTACTTAAGCCACTCAACCATTTAATACAATTTTGAACTTATTACCTTCAAATCACACTGTTTAAATATTTTTTTCTTTCCTTGATGTTCATCTTCTGAAAGTGAAACATAAAATTATCAATAAAGGGTACATATGTACCATTAACTCCTTGGGAACAAAAATGTACCTTTTAGGCCCTCAAGATATACCTTGATAAACCTTGTGCCACAAGGTTTGATATTAGTCCTTTATGGGGTACAAAAGTCCAGGTGTACTCCTACTCTACCCCTATTTCTGATATCTAGTGGTGATGTTTTTTATTTCACTATAAAAACAAATAGTGCCGATCTGAAGTTATCAAAGTTCAAATGGAACAGCTGAATTTACACAAACTTGGTGAGAAGCATGCATTAAATGGAATTAAAGTAAAAAAATCTAGATGAAATGTTGTTTTTTGTAAAGTGTACAATTTTTTTGACACTGGTGCGCGTGCACGCGACGCACACACACGCACACACACGCACACACATGCACACACACACGAGTGTCCACCACATCACAGATGCTTCTCACACCTTTGGATTTAAAGATGTAAAGATTCCAAAGTGCTTGACAATGAGCATTAAAAGTAAACATGTGTAACTAAGCAAAAAGGGCTCTCAGCTCTCCTGTTACCTGCTCTGTGTTTGACAGTAAAAAGAGCAAAGACACATGAAAGCAATACTGTATAAGGTAAAAGACAAATGTAAAATACAGTATGTTAATTCAATGTCCACTTGAATGAGTCGGCGAATCGAGCAGAGGTGGGGGATCGAACCCAAGTCCAGAGAGCGTCTAGAACGGTAACCCTACGCGCTTCCAGTGAGCCAACCAGGCGAAACATGGCAGCACGTGCAGGTGGTCTTAAGTCTATGATGGACACGTCATATAAAGTCGCCAAAACGTTCTTTATGTTGCTTTTAGTAATGCTTCGGATTAAAATAAATCATCAGAAGCCCGTTTACGGATGATGTAAAACACAAAAGGGAAATGCCGCTGGCTTTAAAGGAAATAAACTTGTTTTCAAAGCCTCAGGGCTAAACTTAGCAAGGGCTCAGCGTAAGCTCTCCTGTTACCTGCTCTGTGTTTGACAGTGAAAGACACATGAAAGCAATACTGTACTGTATTAGGTAAAAGACAAATGTAAAATACTGTACAGTACTGTATTGTCCACTTGAATGAGACGGCGAATCGAGCAGAAGTGGGGGGATCGAACTCAAGTCCAGAGAGCTTCTGGTATGGGAACCCTACGCGCTTCCAGTGAGCCAACCAGGCGAAGCAAGGCAGCAGGAGCAGATGCTCTTAAGTGTATGAGGGGTACGTCATATAAAGTCGCCAAAACGTTCCTCATATTCACAAAGTTTGTTTTCTCAGTCATCCAGGTATATAACAACAAAAAAGGTTGAATCATGTCATCTGGACTT
>JARVGV010000713.1:9000573-9019160 GCA_031762435.1 Hypsolebias longignatus
TGTCATGTTCTTTGCAGGTGTACAGACAGTGGTCGGGTGGTTTGCCTTGTGCTCTCTTCGTGTATATATATTTTTTTGTTTTGTGGTCTTTCTTTGTCTTTCCTGTCTACCTAAAAAAATAAATAAATAAATAATAATAATGGTGTGAAGAGGATGGCTGTGAGGTGAGAAGGGAGGCCATCGAAAATGGATAAAAACAAAATTAAAAAAAAGATTCAACTAGTAAGTAACTGTCAGTGGATCCAAACCGGCAACCTCTCAATCACAGGCTCGTCTTCTCTAACCTCTGCCCCTTTACAAGAGTGTCAATAAAACACAATATGACAAAAAAAATCTACAAAATATTCCACAAAGAATCCAGGATCCTGATGGTCTTAGGTTTTTTTTACCTAATTTATTTAGTATTTGACAGAATTATTGTAGAATTGATCTCAAAGCGCCTCCGTCTTCCTGTCTGCTTATTTTGTCCTGTAGTTTCTCTTGGCCAAGTTGTTATGTCGTGATAACACATGGAGCTTGTACAATAGGTTGATCAAAAAGGAGAGTAAATCCAGTCAGATCCCTGCGGTTTACTCATCCTACCTCTAGTCCTGCGGACTTGCCACTATACCGCAGTCCCAGCATGGGCCGGACTCAGCCAAGCATGGTGCTTTTGGACCAGTCATGGAAGCCCTCGGTACTTTGACCCCTGAGGAGATTGGATCTTTGGTAGCCCTGAAACTTATTGCTGACTGTCTTTGGGCACCTCAGTACGAAACCATACACTGGGATAATGTCTTGATTGTAAAGGTGTTAAGACTCCAGGACAACTAAAGATTAAATACCAGATAGAAAGGATGATCCTCTTTACTTTTTCAACTTTTGCTGTTTAGGTTTTTAGCTTAGTGGGTTTATAACAGAACTGCTTCCACTATCAGAAAATAAGTATTTGTACTATTCACCAAACAACAAAGACCTTTTCACACTAAAAAGCATAATGTGGATACGCTGATCCTGTACTTTAATGGTAAAACCACAGCCTGAAAAAGCATAGATAATCTGGTACACAAGATACCACATGTCTTCTATTATATAAATGTATTTTTAGTTTTCCATAATACTGACTTTTGGCTTTTACCACTCAACGTGTCTGAAAATATAACATTTTTGTTTGCTCCTGTTTAAATTGACTGCTTTAAAACAATAAAAAAAATTCTTTATGATTTTAAATTTATTTATAAACTTACAGAAAGCAGCTTAACCACTTGAAAACCAGTTTTAAAATTCCCAAAATAATTGTTTTTTCTTTTACATATATTTTTATCTGAGTCTGTCTATCTCTGCATCATTAACCTTTGAATATGTGCCGAAGTAGTTCTGGAATTTGCTGTCGTGAATGCTTTTGCCACATAGATTCATGACATGCAGATCTGTAAATGGTTCACGTTTATGTTCTTCCAAACTTCAGAAAATGAACAGTTAAATTACTGTTAATTTTATGTACCATATTTCCCGGCGTATAAGTCGCATCTGTAAAAAAACAATCGTGAAGAGGAAATAAACTTACATGAGTTGCTTTGGCGTATAAGTCACGTTTATTATGCGTCACCGCTGATCCCCGGGAAAAGTGGGACTTTGTTGTGCCAAAAATCGGTTGGTGGTTGCGAGAGTGCGCATGGGAGGACTCGCTGTTGCAGTCCTTTGAAATTTAACCACATTATCACTTAAAAACTATTTGTTTGCTTGACATTCTAGCAAAGGTGTGTCTCAGTTTAACTTTTTCCTTAAAAAATGCACTTTAATGGTCAACGTTTGGCGGGGGTCGGCGGGTGTAGTGGTACAGGAACAACATATACGCCTACCGGTAGTTGTCAAAAGCCGGGCCCTCTTGTGCCTCTAGTGGCTGCAAATGGTAATGTTTACTCTGGTTCATGTCAGTATGAATGAACATTTAAAGCATCAGTCAAAAATTTTGTCACAAATATGGAAAAAAAACTTATATAAGTTGCTTCGGCGTATATGTTGCAGGACTGGCAAATCTATGCAAAAAAACTGCTACTTATGTGCTGGAAAATACGGTAATATAAGTAAAATGTGTAAGACTCATCTCAGTTTGCTGTTTTTTCTGTGAGCTTTTCTTGAATCGGTGACCTGACTACAGCATTTCCAAAGATTCAGCTGTTTTTGCGGAGACTGCTTTAACTCGTAGGATCCGTTTAGGGCCTCAAACTCATGAGTCCTGATTCAGTGTGAGGATGTGGATCTCTAACCTGATTGAGTCAGATCAGCTTTAATAGCACGGGTATTTAAACAGTAAAACAATGGAGAATGTTAACAAAAAATAATTCAGTGAAAATTTATATTGTATGGTATACCATATTGTATGATGCAAAATACATCCAATGACGTATTGATTATCACCATTTCTGTTCTTAACTTTTTTTCATGCATGCTCACTATCACTTTGTGCCCTAGAAACTAAAACAACAATGGAGATGCTTTATTTGAGCCTTTTCTTTCCTAACTAAACTGATTGTGAGGTGAAATGGTTGAAAACTAAGAGGAAATATACACAATGATTTTAACCGTATTAAAAAAGTTGTGTAGGGAGAAGCTTTAGCCAAGCTAAGAATGTTCTTTCCTTGTATTTTGGGATGATGTTGCTGTGGATGTTCTCATCATGTAAGTAGCGGGGCGAGTTTTTCTAATGTAGATGGGAACTCGGTAACTTCAACTAGTTTTAGTCTTCAGTTTACAAAATCTTAAAGTATCTCTTTAAATAAAAAAGGTGTGATTAAAAATAAACCCTTCCAATACTTCCAATACTCAAAAACAGTTTGTCACTCAACCAGTGTAAAGTTATTTCTGTCAACTTTACATTCACCAAAAATGGGAGACGAGTACAGCTTACGGCACAGTATAACCCCCCATCCACAAAATTAAAGAAATATATAGCAATGCCCCAGACAAGAAAATACCTTGTATAACATTTGACCTTTATTTATTGCATTGACCTTGAAGCTGGGGTGATGAAAAGGTTACACGACACAAGTTATGATGCATATACATACCAAGTTTCTTTAAATTATCTTGAGCAGATCAGAAGTTAAGGTTTGGTCAAGAGAAATTTTACTGCCATACAGAGACTATACCATAATTCGTCTGTCTTTTGACGGCCGTATGATAAAAAAATGTTTGGGCTTGAATTGTTATTACCGGTAATATGTTTTTCACGTGATTTTGTTAAGGACAAACATTTATTTACTGATTTTTTTTCTTCTTCCCCTTGTCAACATCTTGACGTTTTTTCCAGCTACGATCAAGATGTTCCCGTAAAAGTCATTCAGGCAATAAGTTGACGATGTTTGAAGTGCGCCCCACTGCTCTATTTAAACACAAAAATACATAAAATTAGCCCGTCAACTTAAAATACGTTTTGCAGCGGATAGGTATCCCTACACTTTCTGAGCGGGTTCACTGCCAGCTTGTTTGAAGGTGTTTGTCTATGGAGTGTCAAAGCTGTCAAACGATGTTGTCACATAAACATGTCACCGTGAGATCCGATATCTAGGCCCCCATTCTTTTGGCTGACAGAACACCTCCTCTGTTAAATCCTCGCCTCGCCGGCACAGTATGACTCTTCATAAACAAACACAGACAAAAGACAGCCCAATTCTTACATGTCGAAGAAATACCTCTTTGAAAGCCAAAAACGAAGGAAGGGTTTCGAAAGGAGCCGGTGAAACAACCGGCGGCTGCCTTCCCGCTTAACTACCCTCAGCTTTTGAATCGCATTAGAATACATGAGGACTTGGAGGCAGCGAGGTGCTCTCCCCTGGTTCCTAATGTATGACTATTTCATATGGACAGGAGGGGGTGTGGTGGGGGGAGCTGTCTGTGGGGGTGATTGACATGGGCCCACATTAGGAGCAGCTTTTGGAAATGGGTCCGTGGAGATTTGGCAGGATTGGGTCTGCCGAAGGAACGGCGTCTCCACGAGGAGCCGTGCTTTCTTAACCCCGCTCATTGGTATGCCGATGGGTAGCGAGCCGTGCTCCAAACGCCGCAGCCTTCCAGACTGTTGCCCCCGCACCGCCACCACCGCCCCGTCTCCTCACAGACACAACTCCTCCGACGACCTGTGACGGTACGCAGCACGGAATTTAAAAAAAAAAGACCCCCAATTAATAATCACACGCCGCTCCCCTCGTGCGGCCTTCAGCGGCGCTCACCCTTCCACGAAGTTTCACCAAGAAAAAGTTTCACGTCCGTGCACGAGCGCATCAAACACGTCAAACCTCGGCTTGGCGCACATACGAAGACGCGAGACACCCACCCCTCCTCCCTTACATGTGACAAAACAGGCAAAATAAAATGTTTAAATTCGGTTTTAGATCTCACTTCTGGTCTCCAGAATGAGAGGAATAACATGTCAGCGTTGAGACATACTCTGCTGTCAGGCGAGAAGACAAAAACTCACTTTACCCTATCGTGGCTTTGAACTACGTGACGGTAAGCAGACAGATTGTTTTTGTCAGAGAACCAACTGACCTCGAACCCAACTCTTCTCTTTTCAAACTCTTCCTCCGTACATCTAAAAATACTCCCATCAGAAGCGAACTGATAGAAATTACAAGACCTAATGTCATTGCAAAGAAATATTACCACAAACATACAGCACATATTTTTGTCTTTATCATTCGAAGGGAGTTATCACTTAGTAAGCGTCGGGGTCTAAGGTGAGACAGGATTATTTGAGTACGCCTAATGAAAGGCAATATAAAAGGTGCCTCTTGTGTTGTTTGAAATCAGCTTGTTGGGTTTTTTTGGGCTACGTTACATGTGCTGGCATTAATTATACAACTAGGTAGTCCTCGCACATTCAAAAAAAGCGAAAACTCGACCATTTTTGACATGTTCATTTAAAGTTACTAATCAGATGTAAATATGCAAAGCAGGTCCCAATGGGATTTCTTTGATATGCAAATGTAAGTGCAAACAAAGGTGGAGATGGGTTTTTTTTTTTTTTGTTCTAAAAAAATAAATAAATAAAGAGAAGTAAAAAAAAAAAAAAAAATCTTGACTTTATGCCGGGAAAGGAAAAATGTAAGATGTACTTGCAGGGCTGTTGCAAGCATGCGCCAGAAAATACAGCGCTCTGATAAATCCCCCAGCCAAACGTGCGACTCCTGTTCATATATCAAAGGCAGCGTGTGATATGGATCTAGTCCTGTTTGCCTTTCGCCTTCAGTACAACATGCAAACAGGCGTGACAGGGATCTTACCCCCCTCCTTCTATCATAACAGCAACTTACAGGCCAGTTATCTGTTTGATGGGATGTAAATGGAAGGTCAGTGTTTCCATAATTTACTCCAGAACCATAAATCACGTTATATGATCTCCTCTGCACGCGGAGCTGTTCATGAATGCAGAAAACAAGCGGCCCGCTGGCGTGTAACGTGATACTTGGAGGCACATGTGAGGACTTTAAAGATGTCGTTTCCCTCTTTGTGTCACTTACTGTCAACCTGCGTGCTCGGATTAATCACCAATCGTTGTTTTTTTTCTGCATGCGGGCGCGTCAGCCATTCGGCGCTCCCGACTGTACGCTGACAAAAGTCCCTTTGTGGTCAGCAATGGGAAGCAGTGGAGGGAAACTGACTTTTATTGACACAAGGCTGTCAGAATGGAGACGGCGCCGCTGTTCATTTCCAATTTCAGCCTGCAGATTGGAATCTGCCACTGGGCTCTCCAGTGTCTCAAGCACCATTTTCTGAACCTATGGTGTGGAAAACATGATTTAATTCCTGTTCAATGCTTTTCATCAGATTCTCCATCTCTCCAAATCGTCTTTCAGTGGCATCATTTTGAAGGAGTAATTGTGCATCACTGTGGACGGAGGAGTGCAAGATCCTGCGGTAAAGGCGAGGGGTAAAATTACTGCCGGGCAGTTGAAGGCCAGGAAAAATGTGGAAAAGTGAAATGGGAAGTTGTACTATTTCTTATCCAGTTTTGTTCCATTTTAAGTGAAAGTGACTCAACAATTGCAGTCAGAGGAGTAAAACAACTTTGACTAGTTGTCAGTAAACTGTTATCATGGTTTGTGAACGTACAGTAGTCCTACATAATATTGTAGTGTACCAAAAAAACTGTACAGGATACGATTTTCAACTTTAATATTACTCACGTGATTGGGACAGTACTGGATACTGTACAGCAAAAAGTTAGGACAGGCGCTGCCATTTTGTAGTTTTCTCTCTCTCTCGTTCATATTGACTACTTTCCCAGAGTCCAACAGTGCCCCGCCCATAAGACCCGTTGTCTTGTCCTGAAATACATAGAGGGAAAGTTTTGATCTGATCGGGAAAAGGTTGGTGCTTGCTACAATGACTTTGGCGTCCAGCAAATGCAGAGAGCCGCACGGAACCCACGGAACCAGCCCAGAACTAGACCTCCAGGCCCATCAGTGAATCTTGAGCTGGTAGCCAGCCCATGAGGACTTCCGAGCGGGATGTACACCGCTGAAGGTCTGGGGCTGTTTCCGGAGCCCATTGGGACTTTTTTAATCCAGACTTGGACAGTCGACTAACTATGGTTCCACCCAGACAACTGAAGGTCTGCCTACCCCCCACCACGCCAACGAATGCGCTTCGGCGTTAAAGGGCTGCACTGAACCGGACCAGAACTGGAACCCCAGACTCAGCGGTGAGCCAGAGAGCTCCTAGCCAGCCCACAAGGACTGCTTCAACCGGCCCACGCAAACCTCCGAGCAGGGACGCACTTGTAAGTAAAATTTAGTAGCTACATATACAGTAAGTATGTTGTTAACATTAGTCGATTTCAGAATTTAGAACATTGATTGTGGACTTTCTCACTGCAGGGTAGGCCTTCAGAAACGAACCGAGACGAACCAGAACAGACTCGTACCAGAACCAAGAACCGTTGCTGTGTTTTGCAAATCTGGTAAGCAAAATGTAGTAGGTACATACACAGTACTGTACGTATGTTGCATTTATGACATAGGTTTAAGAGTTTAGAACATTGCAAGAGTGCGGGAAGGTTTATAAAACCTTAAAATATATATAAATACTAAAATAAATATAACGTAGCTACTTCGCGGATTTTTGCGAGGTGTCTGGAACCCTTGACAAACGAGGGACTACTGTATGTGAAAACTTCAGTTTTTCTCGGGGTTTTCTTTTCATTGTACAATGTATTGCCACCAAAGTCATATTAAAATTATTCAAGGATTAAAGATTCTTTATTTGTCATTCCACCATATGTGGTACATGTGGTGGAATGACATTATGTACACAGGGTCCCAGTTACAGCCAACAAAAGTATTAAAATGTAAAAGATAAACAGTAATAAGAGCTAAGATATGAACTAAGAAAAACGTTAATAAAAATGCACGTAGCACTAGTAGCATAAAAACATTACGCCGAACAGCAGCACGAACATGAGTCTGTGTGAGCAGATGAGTTTGAATGAACACAACAACATGAAACAAACCAGCAACATGATGTAATATTTCACTGAAGAAGTAGAGTCTCAGATGAGCTTTCTTGATCAGGCTGGTGGTGTTGCTCCAGCTGAGGTCGTCATTCAGGTGCACACCCAAGTACTTGTAGCTGGAGACCACTTCCACCGCAGATCCTCCTATGTTCAAAGGGGGGTAGGTATGTTTATTCCTTCTGAAGTCCACTATCATCTCCTTCATCTTCTTCACATTGATGTGAAGGTTGTTCTTCCTGCACCAGCTCTCCAGGTGAAGAGACACATGTTTTGATTGTTTTTTTTTTTAAATTGTGGTGGAAACAAAAGAATAGCAATCAAATTGTGAAGTGTCAGGGAATCGCCACCTTATTGTGGTGGAGGAGTTTGTGTCGTGTTACTAAATGATTCTAGGAGCTGTGCTATCACGGGCAGTTGGCCTTGGTAGGGTCTCCCAAAGCTCAATGTCTCTCAGTTCAGATGTGGGTTATCAGGGCCCCTCCCTGGAGCCAAGTTTCAGGGAAGGGCTCATTGGCAAGCTTCTGATGACCACGTGTTCTTCCCTTGGAACTCAGTCAGGCTCAGCTCAAATGAGCTACATAGGCTTGCCTTCTTGTGGGCCCACCACCTGCAAGAGGATCCATAGATGTTGGATGTAGAGTTCCAAGGGTGGCAGCCAAAGGCGGGGCCCTTGGTGATCAGCCTCTAACTTTACCAAATCTAGTTCTTGGGACACAGAATGTTACCTCTCGTGTGAGGAAGAAGCTTGAGATCGTATGCGAGATTGAGCGGTACTGTGGGTTTTGGAACAAATTTCCTCAAAAGGAGCTGGACCATATATATTCTCTGGAGTTGACCATGGTGGGAGGTGCCAGGCTGGTGTGGGCCTACTTATAGCTCTCTGGCTTGGCACCCGTGCATCAGAGGTTTCCCTGGTAGATGAGAGCTCTCTGTTTACCAGTCGATCTACCTTCCTACCCTCACCTAAGGTCACAAACTGTTGGTAGTGACAAAAAGTACGAGATTCCAGAAACAGTTGGTCAACATGAGTTTTCCACAGAGTAGCTGGACTCTCACTAAGTGACCGGATGAAAAGTTCAGTTATCTAGGAGACACTCAAGAGTCGAGCCGCCGCCCCTCCACAATGAGAGGAGCCAGTTCAGGTGCTTTGGGCATTTGTTAAGGTTGGACCTCTGGACACCTACCATGGGAAGTTTTCTGGGCATGTCCAACTAGTAGGAGATCCCCGGGGACAATGGAGGACACACTGGTCTCTCAGTCTGGGAACACCTTGGAATCCACCTGCAAGCTGTGGCTATTGTCTGCTCCTCCCTACTCAAGCTGCTTAACTTGAGAACAACCAGGTGATAACGGATGGATGGAAATAAATCAAAGTAGTTTTAGGGTAAAATATTTTTCTTATGCACACAACAGTCTAGAAACATCCATCAAACAGTATATGTTTTCCTACTTGTTGAAGGGCTATTGTGACCATACTGGGAGGTATAGAAGAAGAAAAAATAGAGAGGGATTTATTATCCTGTATTGAAGTTCACCCCAAAAGAGCTAGCATTTCACAGGAGCTGCATGCTGACCTTTCCAACAGCCAAAAATGTCATTGAAGGTTTAAGGCAAAGAAATCCAGTCGTATTTAACCAAGCCTTCAAAATCTTTGACATTTCTTCTGATGTTGCCACAGGATGGCACCCCGAAGACTGAGCGCTGGCCTTCTCATAGAGAGCTATAGCTTTCTACACAAGGAAGCTGCTCTTGTGCAAACACCCGTCTTCACAATGAAAAGAGGGGATTTAGAGATATGACATTGCAGATGATAGAAGATATGATTTATTCCTCTTCTTAAGCTTCTGTTTGTCTCCTTTCTTTTCTTCCCACGTGTATGGATTACTAATTAGATAAATAAATTGGGGTTTTTAGAAATGTTTCATCCTGTTTATTCTTTCCTGATATATATACTGTATACATTTTAGCGCTACCTCTTTTTTTTTTCTTTCACCATCCCAGAATTCATCCTCCATTGAGTTCCTGCCCCTGCTTTTGTCCTCACACACATACGCACACCCTCACTTCACTGCATCAGTACGGTGTCAGTCCAGATCTTCCCTGCCACTCACTAAATTGGAGAGAGACTGCTCTGCGCTCAGGCAGAACTAAACTCGGAAGTGCTAGAGCTGGAGGCAGAAACAAGGGACAGAGGCGGGGGGTGGTTGTGAAACGAGAACACAGAAGTGGAGGTGGGGAAAGTGGTGAAGGGGTGACACACACACACACACTCAACACCACTGGATACCACCGCGGTGGTCCCTCAACAATTCACATTCCCCTAATCTCAGTTGGCAACCTCTTGGACAGGCACGCTCGCCACCCCCACGCTGCTCTAACTTGCTCCACTCTTTCAGAAAATGGAAACAATGGAGTGGATGCTTCAAGAAGAGGCAGAGCTGCGGATTGAAGTCTTTACTCTTGTGTGGTAATCTCATTGGACTGGCAGCACCTCTGGGAAAGAGGCTGAGCCGCAGCGAGTGACGGAGCTGCCGTAGAGCCAACTATCAATCAGAGAACACTTAAGACATACCATTGATCTAATTACAGAAAACGATTATGAAAAAATTAAATATAACGTATGTTTATCCATGTTTGTATGTGTATACAATACATACAGATATGGAGACATACTGTATGTTTGTACATTGTTGTTAAAGAAAGAAAAACCCACATAGGTCATCAAATTCTTCTAGTGCCCTTGGGTCAGAATAATCCATGAGGCCTCCTCAGATATGTTCAGCTTTAGGGAACAATGGTACAATAATAATAATTTGTATGCATTGTCATCATTGTATGTTCCCATACAATGATGCAATTGGCTCTCTGCATTTAACCCATCCACCACCAGGTGGAGCAGTGAGCAGCTATTGAAAGCGCCCGGGGAGCGACTGGGGATAGGGTGTCCTGCTTAGAGACACCACGAGGTGTGCAATGACTGGGGGATCAAACCCGGGACCTACACCATCTACTGTATTTAATAAGGAAAAAGCTTAGGCAAAATGAAACTTTGAAGAAAGCTGGGAAACAAAGAAAAACAAAGATCTGAATGATTATTTTGCATTTTTTTGAACGTCAAAACAGTTTGTGTTTATCCACAATGAGATACTAGGGTTTTGAAAATATTACACAACATGCTTTCTACTGGTAGTACAAATATGTATCAAGTTTTGCTAAATTATCTCGAGTAGGTCAGAAGTTACGGCATGGACAAGCAAAGGCCTTGTTTGAACTTTGACCTTGCTTCTGCATTAGACCTTGTGTCTGACCTCTATGTCTCTTGTTGACACATTTGTGCATCAAGTTTTGTTAAGCTATCTTGAGCAAACCAGAAATTTTGGCCCAGACGAAGGACAGTATATGGACGTACGTATGGACATACGGACGAGACAATACCATAATATGTCCATCTTTCAATAGGCGAATAATAATAATGTGAGGTATGCACACTCTTGCAACCCCTAGCTGAATGTTTGTTAAAAACAAAAATTATCCAATCAATTACAATGAAACTTGAATTTTAAAAAACACCTCTTCTTCATACGTCCTTCTGCCACTATTTAGCTTTCCCTAATCCACATATTTCAGAACTAATTTTACCGTTACCTTATAGTATTGCAGTCATACTGGAAAATAATATGATCATGTCATTGGTTACCTTTGGAGAACCATGGAATGAGACTATACATACTTGTCAGATTAACTTTTAGCTAAATAATGTGATACATTTTTAGTTCAAAGCAATGTCTTTGGTCATCTATCAGCTGTCACCATTGCCAAAACTGAACTCTAAAATGTACCATAATTTCCGCCATACTTGTCGCACTGCCTTATAAGTCACATCAGTCCAAATATGTAAAAAAAAAAAGTGGAAAAATCCATAAATGTCACTTCGCCGTATACGTCGTACCTACTATGCATCACTGCTGACGACTCGCGTTTGTTACATGTCACCGCTGACAACTCAGAAATGTGGGCCGAATCCGGAAATGTGAGCCGATGTGCCAAAAACCAATGGGCTGCCAAATGGAGGCCATGGGAGCGTGCACGGGAGGACTTTAACAATAATTTAACAATATTAACACATAAAAACAATTATTTGTTTGCTCGAAATTTTTGTAAAATATGTGTCACGTTTGCTCAATAAATGCACTTCAATGGTCAAATTAGCTGCATTTCACCGGGTCGGTGCAGCTGGTTTGACGGTTTTAAGCAGCAAGCAGAATGAAGGTGGGGAGACTATGGCAGGCCGATTGAGTCATTAATAGCTGGTGAAGATTCTCAGTCATCCAGGACATAGTAAATTAAAAAAAAAAAAAAGTTAAAGTAAAAGAAAAAGTATAAAGTATAATAAAGAAAGTCCAGTTGTTTTGTCTTGAGCTTTTTTGAATTTGCCATTATAGCCACGTTTATTTATTACATGATCCAATGGTATGCCATACTGCTACTACTACTCTGCTGCCATTAAGTGGCTGAAAGTGGTACTGCTCAAGTTTTTTGCAGTCAGAATGAATGAAAATGATCATATCTCAGCCAAAAAAATTGGTTTATAAATATTGAGGAAAATCAATAAATATGTCGCTTCAGCCTATAAGTCACAGGGCATGTAAATTATGCAAAAAAAACCTGTGACATATAGGGTGTAAAATATGGTATCTTCTGTTCAGTATTTCATTTTTGAGAAGCACAAAGTCTCAGTTGAAACTAATGAAATTTGAAAAAGTGCCATTCTGGTAAATGTATTAAATGTAACTGTAATTAAAATGACAAAAATTAGTTTGATCATGAATAAACATTTGACATAAAATAACGAATATTAGACTTTAGCCTTGTACTTTGGACTTCTACCCACTAATTCAGCATTCACTAGTTATTTTTGAAATGTTTATACTCTGTTACAACTTTGTCTGACTTCAAAATCTGAAAAGCAAAAGAGTACAAACTCTTCAGAAGAAGAAGATATCCACAAGTTTATATATATATATAAAAAAGGGGTATGATTTCTGGAAAATTTTAAAAATTACCACCCATGTGGTTCTTTACACTGTTTAATTTTGTTTAAAAATAATAACAGAAATCCCAAGAAAATGTTTTTTTTCTTTTTTTTTTTTTAAATCACAACCTTCTGGCAATAACAATCAATATAAAAATAAAACAAGTATTACTGTAGTCAGTCACATTTGCGTTTTTAGATCAAATAGAGAGGACACTAAAAGTCCTGAAAACACTCATTTTTGAAGAAAAAATATAGAATTATGAGCAAAACATTGTACTTTTAGTACTTTGTTGCACCACCTCTGGTTTTTATATGTGCTGGAGCTATCTGAGGCACGGACATAATGACAAAGTGTTTTTTAATAATCTGCCTCCTTCTGTCTCTTATTGCTGTTGACAGATCAGCTCTGCAGGTTAGAGCCTTGTCATTGACCATTTTCTTCAGTTTTCACCAGAGATTTTTAACTGGACAGAGATTCGGACTATTTGCAGGTCATGCTGTTGACATTGTAACTCATTTTTAAAGGAAAGTTTTCACGTCCTTTGCCCTATGGCATGATGTATTATCATATGGAAAAAAATCTTCACCAAACATTCTTTTAATAGATGGAAAAAGACATTTGACCAAAATTTCAATGTAGACTTTGTGGACAATTACTGAAGATGTAATGACTGCTGTCTTCCCCGTGAAGACGAACTAGCAGGTTTAATCTTAACCAATCTGATAATAACTGTAAAATATGAGTCCTATGTTTTTCTCTACTTGATAAAAGTCATTTTAACTGATTACAACTATTATACATTTTTATTGTTTATCAATACCAAAAAGTTGTGAAACATGAAAACTATATAATTTTGAGACATGTCTGTGGCTCATCTTTCATGTGTGAAGTTAAATACTGAAAGAAACACTCTCATGATGATTCCATAATATTTTACCAGGGGGTTGTAAATGCAGGCGTTTCAAAGCACATGTGAGGATTTTCAGGCTTAATAAACTGACAAAACAGGACTAAATGTAGGCCAAAAGTGAAAGTTTAATAAACATTGCCTTCTCTAAAAACAAAAAAAAGTCATGCTTCAGGTTGTTAACTCAGGTCTCATTTGCAATGTCCTTTACATGAACCAGCAGGGCTGGTGAAAATAAACAGGTGCTCACAGTAGCCCCTCGCTACTTCACGTTTCGACCTGCGACGATTCACTCTATCACGGTTTGTGGACGTCCAACTTATTGGGCAATTTAATTTATTTATTTTTATGTACAATTGCAGACTGTATAGTAATGTCACTGTACTCATGGTTGTGAAAAAGTGAGGACATTATTTAAGAAACAGAGCGTTGTGCTATGTGAACCGGGTGCTGATTGGCTGCTACACTACAAGACGTCTGTTTATCTGCGCTTGTTTTCAACTGGACTTTAATTGTGTTATGGTTTCTAAATGTTCCGTGCGTTCAAAAGGTTTTGGCGGCGAACCGAAACACTAGTGGAAGATGCTGACAATTAAAGAGAAAGTGGAACTTCAGGACGAACTTAGTGGTCATACCTGCACAGAGAGGCTGCGTCGGCTGATACAGCAGGAGCGGAGGAGTTTGTCAACCAGATCTGATCGCCGAGGGGGGGTTACAGGCTTGAACAAGTTTTTAACGTAGATGAGAAGGTCAGTTCTGGAAAAGGATGCCATCTTGCACTTTTATTATGAAGGACGAAGCCAAAGCCCCTGGTTTAATCTAATCTTCATCATCTTCATCATCACTGGACGGCTAATAATTAATAGCCATCTCTTCTTCATCTTCATCTTCTCTGGTGAGTACCCATTTAAGATTTTTTTTTTTTTTAAGGTTTAAGAGTTTAGAAAATTGTTAGGAACATTGATGAGTGTGGGAAAGGTGTACCTGTATATAAATACAGTACTAAAATAAACTACTACTTACTACTACAAGTATACAATAATTCTCAGCAGGTCATCTGGACAGTATCTTTTTTTTTTGTGGAAAGACATTTTGCCCTCTATCCAGAGGGCTTCATCAGTGTGGTAAACTGATTCCCCACTAAGCTGTACACTCCTTTAGTGGACCAACCAGTTTGCTGATAGTAAGATGGTTTCTGGGGGCCGTCCTGTCCACAGCCAACTCCTCCCAGGCAGACAGTCACAGCCAAAGTGGTTCAAGACATCAAAGTTCATGCTCAGTCATCCAGGTACAAAAAGTCAAGAATGCTCAATCAGATCATCTGCACAGTTTCTTTTTTTTTTTTTTGTGGAAAGACATTTTGCCCTCTAGCCAGCAAACTGGTTGGTCCACTAAAGGAGTGTACTGCTTAGTGGAGAAACAGTTTACTTGGGACGCCTCAGACTGATGAAGCCCTCTGGATAGAGGGCGAAACATCTTTCCACAAAAAAGAAAATGTCCAGACGACCCAATTGAGCATTATGGGATTTTGTACCTGGATGATTGAGCATGAACTTTGATGACCACTACAAGTTCTTGTGTACATAATTTTGTTCCATCTCATGTACCACATGAGATGGAAATGATAATAAAGTTTACTTGATCTTAAACTTGTACCTTGTGGTTTTTCACTTATCGTGGTTGTGGTGTGTATGGGGGGGTCCCTAACACCTGCGATAAATGAGGGACTACTGTGTTCTCCAATCACCCATTCAATATGATACTTGGTCTGAAGACACTTTTTCTGTCACGGGGGCACGGCGAGTTTTACAAAATACTTTTGAGAATCTTTAGAGCTTCCAACATCTTTTGTGTTACGTCTTTTAGAATTCAGTTAAATTTCCTTTCAGCAAAGCTGCAGTTCTCACTTCCTCTTTTTCTTACGGCTTTTCCCTCTTCAGTGGTCGCCACAGCGAGACATCCTTCTCCATCTCAGTCTGTCTTCTGCATCCTCTGTCCTCACTCCAACTACTGTACCTCCATGTCCTCTATCTCATCTGTCCATTTCTTGGTAGCTGGATTTCTAACACCCACTGTCCCTCATCTGGACATGTTCAAACCATCTCAGTCTGGTCTCTCTAACTTTATCCCTCAGTTCATCAACCTGTGCTGTACCTCTTATGATGTCATTCTTAATCTTATCCATCCTTGTCACTCCCAAGGAGAACCTCAACATCTTCATTTCTACCACATTTCTACCACCTCCAGTTCTTTCTCCTGTCTTTTTGTCAATGCCACAGTCTCCAGACCAGACCATACAACACATCTGGCCACCTGTGGCGGTTTGTTAAGGGGCCTCGAGTCTATGTTTTAGTTTAGTCAGTTTGACTACACACACATCTTCAAAGAAGATACAACTGCTTTTTATCAATCAAGAAATCCAGACAGTCTTTAAAAGCTCCCTTCTTTTCCTTGCAACTTCTTTTCAAACCACCCAGCTAGAAGATTAGCTGTAATCTTCTTACTCAATAATCATATGGATGAGCCCTCCAAGACAAAAAAGGCTCAACCCACGCAGAAATACCGATGTTGCATCATTTTATTTTTAAACAGTAAAAGATTCCAGCAAATGACAAAAACCGGCTCGTCAGAACCTTTTCTGTATACAACAAAGTGATGTTAGCTGAAAGAAGTAATTACCTAATGACAGAGCTACTTCTCTTTTGGAGCTTTTAGGGGCTGTTTCATTTCTCCAAAGTCAACACGAGGGGCCCATCAGGAATACGGCGAGGTGTAAATCACGGAACATCTTCAAACCGAAGCACCGCTCTCATTGCCTTGTTAGAACATCTCTGTTTATGTGCTCTGAAGGTCACGTCTCTTGGCTCGGGAGCTTGGCAAACTTTTTAATGCTGCCTGAGAGAGGTCAGGTCAAACGAGGTGTTTACTCATGTTTCTCTTATCACTGCAGCTTGCACGCCCGATCCCTGTTTGTTTTCATTTGGAGCGCATTCCAATGAAATGACAAAAATAATGCACTGAAGAGGAGCGGCAGCAAAAACGCAGCTTTGCAAAGGACCTGATGCTGATTGACTTGTCTATTTGAAATGGCAACTTTACGGCCGTTTCGTGCCTAGATTTGATCTAAGAAAAGTTCAAACCCAATTTTAATCCAAGCGCTCACGATTCTGATTGTCACTGACAGATTGCATTCATGGAATATCCTCTATTCAACAGCCTGGGCCAACTGTCGTGTAAGTTAGCTTATCGTAAGACCTCCTTTTTTGTGTAAGTGCTTTAATATGTGTGTAATTAAAGTTAACTGCCAGGGCCATTTCGGCGGAGCTAGTTTGAAGGCCATAATGTGTTCAAAGCCACCAGCTCGACCGCAATGAAACAATTAGAATCACTGAGCCGAACTGCTTGGTCCCTAATGGGTTTTACCTCCTGGGCATGAGTGATCGAGTCTTATCCAAGGCATGACCAGCGGACCAAGAGGGGAGCAGTGTTCACCCTGCGTACATGATTTTAAAAAAATTAACATTCGGGGATGTCATTTCTCTATAAAGTCACTTGCTTTGGTTTTTGACCCCACAATTTCCACATTTGCAGGACTTTGAACACGAATGCAACCCAAAACCACGAGACAACGAGACTCATCTTGTTCCATCGTTTCCCCCCTAAAAATATGAGATGTGTTGACTGGGACAGTCCAATTACAGTTCGTTCTATTATTTCAACTGAAACTTGAAATGATTATCTATTGTGTAACAGTCTCCAAATTCCCTGTTGCAACAAAATGAACTATTTTAAAATGCATTTAAAACACCACTTAAATGCCGATCTTTTTCAAAGAGGAAAGCCCCAGAGCTTCCAGGTTAAAAAAAAAAAAAAAAAAAAAAAAGTCCCAAAATTTGTTGAAGCTGCTCCAACAAATTGTTTTCTGGTGTGACAAAACCTTTCCCCTCCTTTCAGTCAACTTACTTTCAACATCTGAGTCTTGTTAGAACGGTTACGCTGAACAACAAGACTGCAGGGCAACACAATGAACAGATTAGTGAGAAATTGATATTTTTCAGAATATTGGTTCAATAGTGATTTGTTCCTGCCATAACCAGAGAACAGTGATTACACAGTTTAAAAACTACATTACAACGATAAAAGGGTCAATGACACACGCCGTCTGTGTGTAAGTGTGTGTGTGTGCATGATATAAAATATGCTCCTAATTCAAGCCACAGAGCCACTGAGCAGATGTTTTCTCTCTCTTTCTCTATCACTCAGCATTTTTTAAAAATTATTTATTCAAGTTTTTCTTTGCTTTAGGTTTCGGTCACATCTAGTCCAGTGCGTCCAACACAGCAGTCCCTCGTTTATCACGGGTGGTACGTTCCAACCCCCAGCGCAATAAGTGAAAAACTGCAAAATAGGGACAGCAGTACAAGTTCAAGTAAACTTTATTGTCATTTCCATCTCGTACTTGTAGTAGTACTTGTAGTAGTAGTAGTAAGAAGCATGGACTTTGTTAGTAAGAAGTAGTTTATTTTAGTATTTGCTGTAGTAGTAGTAAAAAATAATAATAATTTTCCCAAATTTGAGCGAGTCCGCAGAAGTAGCGAGGGACTACTGTCATGTGTTTTCTCGAGTTTTGACTATAGACATTTAATTCTGGTGCTGTGGACACAGTATTACCAATCGATATCTTACCTGTTGTAGATCACTCTTTGAACAACGTTGATTTAGAAAAAATAAAGTTTCATTCTGATGGGAACGGTGATCTAAAAGTCAAAGTTGAACTGTGTGAATTAACGCTGACTAAAAACAACTCCATTTTCAAAACAATACAGCAATTCATGTTGATGCTATGAACTATTGCAGCACCACCAAATTTACATTATGACTTTCCCGTCAGATGTATTAAAATATTCCTATCAGAAGTGCCCCTGGACAGTGCTACAGCTAGCTGCTGCTGCAGCTTGAGTTTCAAACCAACTACAAAATTTCTACATAAAAAAAAATATATATAACAAATAAATTAATGGCAGTTGTTCAACATTTTCCATTTTAATAAATCTGTCTGTTTCCTTTGATTTATCGATCCATCCATCCATCCATCCATCCATCCATCCATCCATCCATCCATCCATCCATCCATCCATCCATCCATCCA
>JARVGV010000713.1:9079223-9090996 GCA_031762435.1 Hypsolebias longignatus
AAAAAAACTGAAAAAAAATATATAAAATGCTGCATAAAAAAGGCAATGTACAGCGCGATGACGTCACTGGGGGCGGAGCAGTAAACGCGAAACGCCATAAACCAAGAATGCCGTAAACCAAGGACTACCTGTATAAGTAAGCTCCATAGAGCAGTGGTTCTCAAAGTGGGGTCCCCGGACCCTTGGGGGTCCGTGAGTTGGTGCTTTGGGGTCTGAAAAAAACAAACAAAAAAAAAAACCCAACATATTTATTTTCTAACAACCACGTCGTAGATGTTTAACGACCCATTAAAATACACCAAAATGCAGGAAGTCACATCTACTTTATTCAAAATTTTCAAAATTTGGGAGGACCCCCCCCAACCTTTCCACTGTTTGCGTTCTGGCATTGATAGGTTTACAAATTACCGTATTTTTCAGACTATAAGGCACATTTAAAATCCTTGAATTTTCTTAAAAATCGCCAGTGAGCCTTATAATTTGATGCACCTTATGTATTAATTCTGGTTGTGCTTACTGATCTCGAACCAATTTTATGTGGCGCACGGCGCTCAAAAAAATCCCTCAAAATGCGCCTTATAGTCTGAAAAATACGGTAAGCCCTGCTACTTTGTTTGACTACTGCTGTTCAGTTTTATGTAGTTTTCAGTAAAGTTTTAAAGTGTTTTTTGATACTAATTTTCTCAGAACTGTAGTTTTTGAAGTTGAAATGAAACATTTTGTTAATTAAGTGTATCTTGAATGAAAAATGCCCCATGTTTAAAAGTCTAAATTTGTATTAACACTAGTAAAGAACAGGTCTTAAGTATCTGTTACACAAATATTTCCATCGCATTAAAGAGACCAATTGAAGAAAATTAAACACGAGGGTTATGAGGGGGGTGCCTGAACCCAAAATGTTTGAGAACCCCTTTTATTGTTTAGCTGCTCCAGTTGGTGGATCTGACTTGATGATCTGATGAAGTCTTACAGAGATGGTGGTGTTTGCTTCTGCCTTTCCCCCCTCTTCCCCATTTGAGACTCACTTTAACATCTTGATTAGTGAGGATTCTTGCTCGCAGTAAGTTGGGACAGGGTTTTTTTTTGTGAGCCGGCTAAGTTGCACGTGCATTTTAATGAACGCCGGCTCGTTGGGTGTGGGTTTGTGTTGGAGCTTGGATGGCTGCCAGCGGGCGGACACAAAGGATGCTGAGTGTCTGGGCGTGTGGCACAGCATCGCTCAGCCACCCGTGGCCCCCCTGACATGTGGGCACAAACCGGCAGGGATGGCAAACACGAACGGCGCTAAATACTGTTTCCTTGCAGGGTACTGATCTAAAATAGATCTCGTTTTGGACTCTTTTTATATTTTGAGTCAAGTTCTAAGAGGACAACTCCAAGCTTTTCACCCAGCTAAAATCAATTAAAAGAAACTTCAACTATCCTATTTACTTCAATCCAAAGATTATGAACAAAACCCATTAAAAAAAATGGGTTGAATTTTCTGATCTTGTTGTTTAAATGTGTCCAATTTCCGCACACTCTTAAAATATCTTTGATTACAGTTAGGCCTGTCGCGATAAACAATAAATCAATTAATCGCATGATAAATGAAAATTATCAATCTCATTTTCATTTATCGGCTTTATCGTTTCTACGTGTCTCTCTTTCTGAAGACACTGGATGACAAAAAGATAAACTCCGGTGCTCTTCACTGACCCCTCCCTTTCTCTTTAAAATCTGTTTTAAACGTCCAAAATCACGTTTTTGGATTTTTAAAAGCAGCTAAGCTGAGAAGCTAAGCTACGAGCTAAGCTAACAGGCTGACCTCGGGAATAAACCTCCGTCTTGTCGAAGCTCCAAAATTCACGGTTGAAACCCGTGCCTTTGTGTAAAAAGTTTTTTTCTGCAAAAAGAAGCTGAGAACTTTTTTACTGATTTTTTTATTTAAAGCTTTGTGGGGGAAGATGCTATGCTAATGTGCTCAATTCACCGAGCGTCCGCCATGTCACCATGTCAGCCCATGTCACGTCAAGGGCCTTCCCTCCCATTTTTCTTACAGACACGCTGCTCAACTTGGCGTCCTTTGGTTCAAACTGTCTTTTATACTGCCATCATGTGGTCAAAAGAGGTACTACACGCCAAACAAATACATTTTTTAAAATTTGACAATTATTGTTAAATTTCAAACCATATTATCGTTTATCTCAATAATTTCTGAGACAATCGCCCAGGAAAATTTGTTATTGTGACAGGCCTAGTTACCATACTTGCCACCGTACACGTAACACTGTCGTATAAGTCGCATCAGTCCAAATATGTCCAATAAAGCGGGGGGAAAAACATAAATGCGTTGCTCTGCCTTATACGTTGCATCTATTATGTGTCACAGCTGATGCGTTGAGTGTCACTGCTGCGAACCCGGAAACGGGCCGGTGTTTTGTCAAAAATTGATTTGCTGCCAAATGTTGGCCGCGGGAGCGTGCACGGAAGGACTTCAACAAGAGCTTAACAAGATGCTTGTTTGCTAGAAATTATAGCAAAGACGTGTCACTTTAACTTTTCCTTCATAAATGCACTTTGACGGTCAAATCAGCTGCATTTCGCCTGGGTGGTGCAGCGAAATGCAGCTGATTTGACGTTTGCTCCTTTAGTTCTGGAGCGAGACAAAGGTGGCATGGTATGGCAAGTCAAGTGTCTCATTAATAGCCACTTTTACCTAGTATAGAGACGCTTAGCTTGCCATATTAGTCGAGGGCCCTCTAGTGGCTGAAATGGTAGTGTTCAATATTTTCCATATCAGAATGAATGAAATAGTCAGATCTCAGCCAAAAATTGTTATAAATATGGGGAAAACATAAATATGTTACTTCATTGCTATAAGTCTCAGGCATGCTAATGTATGCAAAAAACTGTGACTTATACAGCGAAAAATACGGTACTTGTACTCTCTTAAATTCCATTTTTAATTTTTCAGACTAACTTTATATTTATGTAACATTAAAACCTGTTGTTTTAATATATTTAGGGGGAAATGTACTTGAACGAGAATGTCTTGAAGTTCTTAGTAAAAGAATCCAAGGTTGCATTTTTTTCCATTTAAATTTTTCATCAAAGAATCTAAAACCTGGAGACTTTTCAATCTCCACTACTCGGGATATTTTTTTTGCCTGTGGCCATGAATGGCAGGTGATCATGTAAACTCTGTCTGCTAGCAAAACATCTATTCAATTCAATTTGGTTAAAATTTTGATTTTGTTTTTAATTTATTTTGGGCTGAGATAGCTGTCAAAGATGGACTAAAGAAACTTAAAACATTACCATCTGATGACCTTTCAGAATAAACCTGATTTATCATGGCCGCCACAGCCTATTGACATTAGCAACACACGTCCTTAAGTTGGTTGTTTCTACAGATAATGAACTAAAACTGGGTGTGGTAGTAGCTGAGAGTCATCCCCAACACACACTTTGCCAACAGATCTCACGTCTTATTTATTTATTTAATTTGATTGGCATTTAAAGTGTCTGGTGATGGTAATTATTAGTCAAAAGCAGGGATTTTATGTTGTTTTCCAACATGTACACAAAGATTTGAGAGAAAAACTTGAGAGTTTCAGTAACTGTTTTTAGTGTATAAACTGAAGAAACAGTGACTTAATTATTATTATCAACCAAAGCCATTAAGCCATTAATATAATTCCTTTGATTGCATTTGTCTTGCTCTATTTTGTTGATCCTGTGCTGAACTGAGTGCAAATTATAAACAATATTAAAGACAAACTAGAGAAATTGGATTTCCTGTGAAAATTCAGTTTGAATGCTTTTTGCAGAACTTGCTGAAAAACGGCTGAAATTAGCTAAAATCATGCTGAAATGTAGCTAAAATGGAAGAATAAGCCTATTTTAGCAGAATAAATCAGAAAGAACATGTTTGCTGAATTAGGCTTCAATAAGCCATAATGAGCACAAAAATTGAGAAATTAGCTTAAAAACGCTGAAATAAGCACAAAAATGGCTGAAAATTAGCTGGAAAAAAGCTGAAATTAGCACAAAAAAAAATTGGCTGAAAATTAGCTGAAAAAAGCAGGAAGAAGCTTAAACTACCAGAAAAAAGTGGAAAGAGCTCCAAAAATTTGGAATTAGCTGAAAAAAGCTAAAATTAGCATAAAACAGCCAAATAGTAGCTGAAATAGCTGAAAAAGTTGAAACTAGCAGAACAAAGCTGAAACTAAAATAACAAGCTGAAATTAGCAAAAAGGAGTTAATTAGGCTGAAAGTAACAGATATTATCACAAAAATCTTGAATTTATCTGAAATTAGCTGAAATGAGGTAAAATTCAAACAAAGTTAGCTGAGAAGGTAGAACAAGCTTAGCAGAAGAAAACAGAAAGAACATGTTTGCCCAATTTGTCTGAGAGAAGCAGAATTAATCACAAAAAAGTGGAAATGATCAGGAAAAAGCTCAAATTAGCCACTAAAATTGGCATAAACCAGCTAAATAGTAGCTGAAATTGCAGAAAAAGCTGAAACTTGCAGAGATAAGCTAAAAGGAGCAAAGCAGGCTGAAATTAAAGAATTTAGAAGAAGCACAAAAATGTAGTTAGCAGAGTGTGAAAGAACAAAACAGCTTTAAAAACAGCTGAAATTAGCTGAAAGCTGCTGAAAAAGTTTAAATTTGCTCAAGGAAGCTGAAAGAAGCTGAAGCAGAACAAAATGTGAAAGAAGTAGTAAAAGGTTGTAAACAGATCTAAAGGTTTGAAGGATGTAAAATGAGCTCAATTAATTTTCTATGAGAAAAAAAATGACAGAAAAGGCTAAATATTTCAAAAACTAAAGTTGCACCAATACCAAAAGTCATAGCAGGATTGTCCTGAAAAAGCTGAACGTTTTGATTTATGACCTGAGATACACCCAGGTGGAGTGTGGGCAGCTATGTAAGCACCTATGGATGGGTGTCTTGCTCAAGGACACCACAACATGCAGGCATGGCGGGGAGTTGAACCTGTGATTTTCTAGTCCCATATGAGTTGCTGAAATAGCACAAAAATATATATATTTTTTTGCTGATTTGAGCTGAAAAAAGTTTAAATGAGTGCAAAACATGTAGAATTAGCCAAAAAAGCTAAAATTTCCATAAAACAGCTAAATATTAGCTGAAATAGCAGAAAAAGCTGAAATTAGCAGAAATAAGCTAAAACAATCATAACAAGCTGATATGAACAGAAATAAGTTAGAAGACGCACAAAAACATTGTACAGTACTTAACAGAAATAATTTGAAAGGAGCACAAATCAGCTTAAAAAACAGCTGAAAGTAGCTAAAAAAAGTTTAAATTTGCTCAAGGAAGCTGAAAGAAGCTAAAGCAGAACAAAATGCGAAAGTAGTAAAAGATTGTAAACACATCTAAAGATCTGAAGGATGTAAAATGAGTTCAATTAATTTTCTATGAGGAAAAAAAAAAATGACAGAAAAGGCTAAAACTTTTCAAAAAGCTAAAGTTGCACCAATACCAAAAGTCATAGCAAGATTGTCCTGAAAGAGCTGAACGTTTTGAGATGATTTGTCGGAATAGCACAAATAATTGTGGAAGGAGAAAGACGCTGACAAACGGTAGAAAAATGGATGACAATCGAGTGAACGCTTCATCAACGTTCACACAGTAAACCAGCTTCGGCTGATATTGGATGACAAAATAAGAGTCTGGGCCTGAACTCATTGGTGAGTGGAATTAGCTTTTTTTCTTTAATGCATTAAAATCTGAATAGTTTATGAAGCCATGTTTACTGGGAAGGGAATTTTTTGCATGCATGTGATTATGTCGCATGCTTGCAGTGTGTGCGCGTGTGTGTGTGTGTGTGTGTGTTGGGCAGGTTTCCCCACAGGAAGCAGGCGAGAGCATTAGGATGTTGCTTGTATGACTGCGCTGGCAGGACGGACACATGTGGTACATAGCTAATGATAGCACGCAGCGCATAATGAGATCCTACTCTCCGTCTGTCTCCCCTACCTGGCGTCATGCATTAACCATACAAGAGGAAGAGGAGGCGCGCATGGTATTGACTTTTGAGTGGGTGTCTGCTTGTCCGCACTTGGTTTTGTTGAGCGCTCGGAGGTCAGCGTGGCTGCGAGCACCGCACATTTATACCAAGTTTTTTTATTTTTTTATTTAGTTGTTGTTGGTTTTTTTTTTTTGTTTGTTTCGTTTCTGTGTTTGTTTTTCGTCTCGCTCCCTCATCCGCGCCCCCTTGAGCGCCGTTAAATGGTTGTAGATTGATTTTGGATGCGATGCGATGTGTACACTTAACAAGCCAAATGGGTTCAGTTTGTGGGTTAGTTTGTGTGGTCGGGAGATTATTCTATTAACGTATTCCTCGCGCTGTAATCCACAGTATGTCATGCAAAGGAGGGAAGCTCTGGCACCGGGCCACATTCTTGCCCGGTAACATATATTTATCCTCTTCGCTACACAATCTTCTCGGCTGCTCAAACACCCCAGGGGGTCCCAATGACATCCCTTCTAATGTGTGCTTTGGAAACGGAGCACTATTGTATCCCCCTAAATCCCACAAAGCGCTGTATGATTTGCCCATTGTCGTTAAATCGCTTCGCTTGTGCCAAGTACTTGCATCTCGCAGAGGCGTAACGCTTTGAGGGTTTCAGGGACAGTTTCGAGTTCCTCCTTTGTTGATTTCGGGGAAAAGTGCCAAGACCGCTGCGCTGAATATTGTTTCGAGTGCGGAGCATAGGAGGAGGGAGGGGGAAGCGGGGCCTCTGCCAAGAGACCGCATTGAGCCTCGTGAATGGACCATTCATATTTAGGAGAATCACCCAGATGCCATATTGTTGGCTCAACAACGCCAAAGATTCTCCAACAAGGATGGGATTGTAGTAGATTTTTGTATTGTGAAACGTGTAGAAAAGGGTGTTAAGAAACTGAAAGGAAAGACTTCAGTTAGAGAAGGGTGAGAAGGAAAGTGGAGAACACTTTAATACAATCTGAGCTTTTTGTGCAACGGATGGGTATTAGGAGTCGAGGAAAAGTTTGTGCGAACACGTTTCCGTGACTTGTTCCGTAATGTCACTAAAGATGTCCTGATGCGTTCTCAATAATCCAGGTAGATAACTCCTCTGGATGGATTCTTCTTTGTTGACGGAAGAATTCTTATGGATAAAAGAAGAAACGTTTAAACAAAGAAGAATCTGTCCAGAGGACCTGATTCAACCTTGTTACGGTACTAAAGTTGAGCATTTCAAGCAAAAATACTTAGAGCTCATTGGTGATTATTTAATTAATAATCAAACGCCTCTTGTTCCAGCTGTCCCACAGTCAAGCATGATAAAATCTTACAGCTAATAGGACTTTTCACAATGTGTTATTTATTTTTCTTATACCACAACTGTGAGCCATCAACAAAATTATACGCTGATGAGGAACTCAGCTGGAATGGGATCCCTCGACTAGTCCTTGCTTCTAGCTAAAAGTCAACCTTGGTCAATTTTTACTTAAGAATAAGGTATACATTGGTTTTCAGATGTTACATGATATACAAGGTAGCAATATTTTCTTTTCTGTCCTAATAACATAATCACAAGTCATCAAAGTTCATGCTCAATCATCCAGGTACAGAATCCAATCATGTCATCTGGACAGTTTATTTTTTGTGGGAAGACGTTTCGCCCTCTATCCCGAGGGCTTCCTCAGTCTGAGGAGTCCCAAGTAAACTGTTTTCCCCAAAAGGAGTGTACTGCTTAGTGGGGAAAACACTTTACTTGCGACTCCTCAGACTGATGAAGTCCTTCGGATAGAGGGAGAAAAGTCTTTCCACATCCTTGGCGGGGCGCTTGTCGTATTTTATTTTTGTCAACGGGGGTGGGGGAGGTGGAGGACGGGACGGAGTCATGTCTGTTACCCACCTGCTAACTAAGCGCTATATTGCTGCCATTTTTTAATCAACAGGAGGGGACTACCACATCTGCGTTGCACGACTGTTGGCACTGTGTTGCTGCCGGTTTATATAGAAGTGGTGGGGTGGGGGGTGGGGGGGTCGAGTGAAGAGGTACATCAGTAGCATTTTTACTAGTGCATTTGTATTGCGCCCTGCGCTACATCAATACTGATAGTTGTGGGGGGGGGCGCGGTTCGGTAGGCGAAGTGCTTGGTTCTGTTGACGGGGCGGGGTGCCCCGCTTGTATAATGGTAGGGGAAACACTGATATATAGTATATCACATTTAATCAGACTGTTGTTCTGATACACCTTGGCGTAAGTCAAATATCTGACATATTTTCTTGGCTGCAAGTACATAAGCAGTAGTTTAAAAGATCCCATGCTTCATGTTCCAATGGAAAAGTTTATTTTCCCCAAATTATTTAAGTTCTTTTTTTATTTTAATGCAAAAAACGAGAAATAACAGATGAGGTTGAAGGACTAGGTGTATATGTTTAAAACATGACCTCAAAGGGTAGACAACATTTTATTAGGGGCCACATGTAGCCCACAGGCCTTGAGTTTAACTCCTGCTCCAGTGGAACAGAGGCTATGAGTTTGTATTTGTACGTCGCTAGTTATTCTACTGGCCTGGGTGGTTTTTATTCATTAATTTCCACTGGTGCAGTGGACAGGCCTGTCACCATGACAAATTTTGCTGGGCGATTAATTTTCTCAGAAATTATTGTGATAAACGATAATATTGTTTGACATTTGACAGTAATTAGTAATTATTGTTAAATTTAAGAAGAAATGTTGGTTAATTTTGTGTGTAGTACCTTTTTTGATCACTGGATAGCAGTATAAGACCGTTTGAACCAAAGGATGGATAGTGAGGGAGTGAGCAGCGTGTCTCTTTTAAGAAAAATGGGAGGGAGGCCCCTTGACGTGACATGGGCTGTTTCTCTTTCCTGTTGTTCGGTTCTCAAATGGCGGACCTTCGGTGTGGTTTGAGCTCTTTAGCATAGCATTTTTCACACAAAGCTTTTAATAATAAAATCAGTAAACAAGTTCTTAGCTTCTTTTTGCAGAGAAAAACAACTTTTTACACAAAGGCACGGGTTTCAACCGTGAATTTTGGAGCTTCGACAAGACAGTTTTTTTTTCTCCCAAGGTCAGCCTGTTAACTTAGCTCATAGCTTAGCGTCCCAGCTTAGCTGCTTTTAACGATCCAAAAACACGATTTTCGACAGTTAAAACGGATTTTAAAGAAAAAGGGAAGGGTCAGTGTAGAGCACTGGAGTTGACCCTTTTTTCATCCTGTGTCTTCAGTAGAAAGAGGGAGACATGAAGAAACGACAAAGCTGATAAATGAAAATGAGGTCGATAATTTTCATCATGCAATTAACTGATTTATTGTTTATCGCGACAGGCCTACCCACACATGCACAAGGAGAGCATGCCCACACAACGGCTCTAGGTCAGGAGGTGATTTAATAACCTTCTTGCTGTGAGGCTACAGTTCTAACCTCTGTTCCACCATGCCACCTGATTTGATAGTCATTTGTTAATAAAAACAAACAAGAAATAGCAGAGAGAACATAACCATTGTGGGGTGCAGTAAAAAAGAAGACATTACATTTGGGAAAAAGAAAATGAGTTTGTTGTTGCCTCATTGGAACACACGTCACTTCTTTTTACAGTCCATATTTGTTCTCATGGCTGCAGTCAGAACAACCTTCTTCCAGCTGGAAGATAAAATAAGAAGAACACTCTACAGCTGGGCCACAACCACCCCTGATGTCATGAACTCATTTGTTGGCAGGCAACAAACACTCTAATGCTATCAAAGTAATTTCAAACATGCTTCACACTCATACATTTATACATTTCCAACAGTTTCTGATTGCCTTTTGGTAACGAGAACAGTGTTGTTCAGTTTCAGTTTTGTGAAAAAAAATTTTTTTTTTTTAAATCTTATGCTGAAATAAACAACATAAATTTATGTAAGTGGGAAGAATCCAATTTTCCAGCAGTAATTTTGGGAGATCTGTTTCACTAAAAGCATAAAAATGAAGACATTTAACTGGATTAAGCAGACATGGAGATGGAAAGTGAGTCTGGAAGACATACAGTAATTAAAAGAATTGCTTAATGCTCACCATCCTCCAGGTAGGTGTAGCTGAGGTTCTCTTGCTTGACTGTTATCCCCTCCAGAGCTTTATCCTCGTGGTTGCCTTTAACAGGTTCAGTCTGGTGGAGAGGCTGCCCACTTGGCTCCATCCGACTTCCTGTCTTCACTTGGACGTATCTTGAAGGTGGCGAACTTCCCAGAGGCAGAGACGTCTGCACAAAAGCTTGATGTCTTGACAACAAACAGGCTTCAAAAGGTTCCCCAACCTGTGGACCTTCACCTAGTTTGGCCATGATGGTTTTGACATTCACACACTGGCAGGACGATGGAGCAGAATGGGACAGCAGGGCAGCGCTGGAGTTGCTGTAAAGCTGATTAGAAGGGTGGTACATCATCGAGCTGTTGACGAGAGCTCCAGCTCTGGACTGGTAATAGGGGAGCTCATCAAAAGTCTCGGGGGCGTACATGTGGCCTCGGGGGTCTACAGTAGTTAGATGGTACAGTGTTGGTGAAACATTCAAGGCTTGAGGGTTGAGCTCCTGCTCCAGCTGATGGCAAAGGGACTTCATTGACATGCCAGATAGAGACTGATTATCTGCACAGCTGTACATATTCAACTGATAGTCATCCACAGGCTCTGCTTTAATGGCTAAAGAAAGAAAAAAAATATTTTTGAACTCTTTAGAAGGAGTGAAAACAATATATTGCTAGAATCAAAGCAATGGTAGAATAACTAAGAGATTATAGCGATGATAACACATTAAACCACATGGGGTTTTGTAAATACAGTATTTGGGCAATGCAACAGTGAGAAACTAAAGACAGAGTTGATGAAAGCTGTGGTAAATGTAAAAACGGTGGTTGCTTGAATTGCCCCCTTTTGTCTATGTATACTGCAAAGTTAAATGGTTATACAGTAATGGCTTCAGTACCTATACCTTAATCCTCTTCATAACAACTTTACCTAAAATTAATTTACAGCAAATGAAAAAAACAGTTTCATATACAGTATATTGGTCATACTGTCATTAGCACGTGGCTAACTTCATCTTAAGTTGGTTAAAGTGGCAATCTTTTTCCCATTTGTATGAAGGTACAGAACGTGAAATATGTGATGAATCAATTAAAAAGAACAAAACTACAGTAGCTGTATAAGTAACACCAATGTGTTAAATTATCTCACTGAATACATGTAAACTGGTAGATCTTCATGTCTAACTCTTTCAAGATCTCACTAATTTTATGAGAACGCAGTCTAAAAAAAAGGTGATTAGTTCTTTCAGTGCACCAGCTTTATTTAATATGCCCATCGGAAAATGGATAAAAACTCATATTATTTCTTGTTTAGTGCGAGTATTGGGTGCGAGTACTACATGTAGGTGTTTTAAAACAAACGTAAAAACAAGAGTGGACTTTCCCCTGTATAGAGTGAAATTAACACAGGATACGTGTACTCAAAACATGGGCATCAGAAGCATCTGCAATGTGTGTGTGGGGGGGACACTATAGTGTGTGTGTGTGCATGAGTGTGTGTGCGTGCACGCGCACCAGTGTGTACAAAAAAAGCAACGTTTCATCTAGATTTTCTTACTTTAATTCCCTTTAAAGTCAGAGTCAGTCAGAGTCAGAGAGTCTTTATTGTCATTTGCACCAAATGTGGTACATGTGATGAAACAAAATTATGTACACAGGGTCCCAGTTACATCCAAATAAAATGTAGAAGAAAAACAT
>JARVGV010000713.1:9096992-9113696 GCA_031762435.1 Hypsolebias longignatus
ATCGATAATGGAATTCGTTGCCAACGCTTTTAATCATCGATTTTTATCGATTTTATCGATTCGTTGTTGCAGCCCTAATTCTGCATGGTCTTTGTCAATTTGGCCTGCTATCAAATACAGAAGCCAAAAAGGGGCTGAAAATGATGTAACACCTCAACTTGGATTATGTTTAAGAAAATGTCAAAGCAAAGCAAGAACTGCAGGTTCAAATGAAACAGAAGCTTGGAAATTAGCCTCTTTTGTTTTTCACCTGTGTGGAAAACAAGAGCAAGAAGTAAACTATGGAAAACCAGAATGTTACAAGTTAATTTGTATGGAAGGCCAGAGGGGCCATATTTTGGGTGCTTTGAAACACTTTTGAACACAATGAAACTAGATGTTTATGAAGCCTTCCATGCTAAAATGCTAATGTTACAGTTTGCATTGCACAGAATCTCAAACGTCTAAAATTTTTACCTTTTTGTGTGTGCTTATTTCCCCTCAAATTGACTCTGTAAAACCAGACATTCCTTTGACCCTTTTCAAACAACGTGCTCAAAAAGTAAAACTGACTTCCCGTCATCACTAATATCAGCTTCCGTTTTAGCTAGCGCCCCTGTATTGCGCTCCGCTAGCTTAGCGGTGTGTCACTTAAGGCAGTTTTTGAGTGGGGGTGGGGGGATGGACAATGGTTCAGCATGAGCTTTTTCGCTAGCTTTTTACTATTGCACCTGTATTGTGCTCTGTTAGCTTATCGCTTTGTCATTTATGGCAGTTTTTGAACGGGTGGCTGGGGGATTCGGCATGAGCGCTTCCTCTAGTTTTTTAGCTAGCGCCCCTGTATTGTGCTCCACTAGCTTAGCGTTATGCAGTGCCTGCAGTTTCCGATGGTGGTGGTGCATGTGGTGGGAGGGGCAGTTCGGTTCAGTAGGCAGGGCGCTTGGTTTTGTTGACAGGGCGGGGCGCCCTGCTTGTATACTGGCAGGGGGAACACTGGAACAACCAAACAAAAGATTAATGTTCAATACCAAATATGTATGTTTTCATTGTTTATAGTTATTTTGTTGTGTACAGTCATTTTCCTGGACCAATGAAGGAAAAAAAAACAACTAATTGACAGTGGGGGGAGGGGGGGGGTCTTCTACCAGTAATGGTATATGCAAGAAATATTTTTACTGTGAGGGGACATTGTCAGATAGGTTTGTGGAGGTGTTCTCTATCAGTTTATAAATTACAATCATTTAGTTGTTGAGTCACAGTTTTAAGCTTTATCACAGGTTGATTAACCTTGAGATCATTTTTATACCTTATTGCACACTTTTCTGTCAACTGTGGCTTTAGCTACAGCATCAAAACTTTTTTTTAATTTGTACAAATGGAAAAGAACCGAGGGTCACAGAAGTGGCTAAGCTGCAGCCACTTGTTAGTCAAGAATTAACACGTTTTAATCCCTGGAGCACGTCTGTATGTGCGAGCCTGGCCACACACGGCCACACATTAAACCCTGTTCGCATTCCTTCGCCGGTGGGGGTGTGAATGAGAAGTGATGTCTACTCGATGCAGAGCCACTGATCTAGGTAATCTGCTCGTGCTGTGGGACAGGTCTATTGGTCCGCAAATCAATTGGCTTCATGTCCGTACCATTAGGCTAACGCGGCGCTGCCGAGGCGCTGAGAACCGTAAACAGACTGTTTAATTCCCCTGGACATGGGCCAGGTGGACACTCCTCCGTCTGCTGCTTTCTCCTCATCCGTCTGCTCTTATTTTTTCCTTCCACCCCTCGTTCTTTCGTGCTCTTCCACTCCTTCCTCCTCTCCACTTCAGTCAATGCGGTTATTCTCAGTGGAAGAGTGCTTACAGGAATATTGCTTGCAGGGATTGTGTGTAAAGAGGAGAGATTTTGGCCAGTGAACCCTTGCTGTGCTCTGTCCTGCAGTATTGTGTCTATACTGAGTAAGTGATCCTTTGGGATGCAGAACACACATCCAGCATCCCTCGCTATGTCTCCCCGCCTCATCTTCTTATCACCGTTTGTTTGAGTCTTTGTTTCCCTCTGTTTATCTGCTTGGCATTCTGTTTCTCTCTTTTTATACCTCCTCCCCGTTGCGTTTTCCTCCCGTCTTCAAAGAGAAAGAGCAAACGAGTACAGTAACGTAAGGGAGGGGTGCAAAACCAACCGGTGTCTCACATACGCTCTCACAGTAAAAAAAAACAAAACAGATTTGTGTCAGAGCAGCACGAAGTTTAGCCGCTTGCCTGTTGCACAGCTATACCAAATAAAACACCTCCGTCCTCTTGTCTGCTCCCGAGTTCGCCGTACGTCTGCGACTAATGACTTCGCTTGTATCGTGTCAGCTATTCAATTTATCCTCTTCACTACTTTGCTGCGCGTCCCGTTCTCGGCGAGCCGTTCCGCGGCGGTATGGTAATTGAGCCAGCGTGCCTTGACAGATGAGCGTTGTTTGGCAGCGTCGCTCTCGCGCGTCTCATTTCCTGTACTCCGTTGTGGGTTGAGCGATGAGATAAGAGGCCCGTAGCGATGGCGGAGCAACAAACAACCTGATGAACGCCTGAGCTAAAGCTGTGATTAAGTCGAGGACAGGGTGGCGGGGAAATTTTGGCAAACTGCAACAGGTAACGTAGGCAGAGGTTGGACTCAGAGCTACACTGGAGGGAACAGTTATTTAATCGTCTGATTTTGAAAGTTTGCCAATTTATAAAAGCACTAACAGTCGGATATAGAAAATATCAACAAAAACACATTTGTAATAGGTCTAAAATAGATTTGTCAGTGAGTAAACTGATAGGGATGTGATTTTAAGTAAAAACTACAATTTGTTCTTTCTTTGAATCTTCTTAAATTTTCACTAGTCATATGGTTCAGCATGGAGGAAACGTGTAAAGCTGACGTTCCATTTTATATCCACTAAACAATAGACGTCGAACGGACGTGCAGATAATTTCTATACTGAGTCCTCACTTGTACGTCAACATAGAGTCAAACGTTTGAACGTCAGACTTGGAGGTCATGTAAATATGCAAGTGAATACAATCACAATTTATAATCATAAAAGAATAACTGTGCACAGTTACTCTTTTATGATTATAAATTTGCACGGCTTAGTTCATAAACCAACTTGCTATTTTGGAGTTACTTATGTTAATTCAAAGAGGATAAAGGAAACTGTTAAGGAGTGATGATTTATTTGTAAACCTTAAGTCCAACTGTTTCTAGTGGGGGGAGGACCAGTTTCCTGTTGCACAATAGATGGTCAAATATACTGTTTCCCTGGCTTCATTTGCCGCACAGATCTGGGGTAGCGGCAGAGCAGCCGACTCCAAACCCGACGGTCCCGGGATCGAACCCCAGTCATGGCAACATCCACCTGAGGGTTAATGGGTTTGGCATTGTATGGGAACATACAATGATGACAATACACAGCACTTCTTATTATCTGAAGTGAATAAAACAAGTGAAAATTTGATGTCGAAAAGGTCTATATTTACGTCCAGTGGACCTTGGAAAAATACGTCGTCTGGCATCACATTCTGCACCTGCGAGGGACCAAAATTAGACGGGCAAAGGCAACTTTAAAAAGACGTTGTTTAAACGTGTCCTTGCACAGATAAGCTGGCCCAAACAGACACTGTGACGCCGTTTTCTTTTGTTGTTTAATATTTGTAATAATTTTTCGGATTCACCCATTCTAACCATAACTTGAATACTGAAGAATCACCGTCCATCCAAGTTCAAGTTCAAGTTGTGTTTGTCATATGCAAGGTTAACACAAGGTTAACAGTACAATGCAATGCATAGGATGAGACAAACCAATTTGACTAGTTTTGACTTGGCCTGTAATTTCCAAGCAAACTTGACTTAATAGGGGCGGTGACAGTGGGCAAGACACTGAACACCTCATTGCCTCCAATGTGTGTCTCATTGGTTTATTAATGTGATAAAGCACCGATTATTATTTGCAGAAATCTTGTAGAGTGTTGTATGAATGGGAAAATGAGGGTACAGGTTGTAGTGCAAAGCACTTTTAGTATCTTGACAAGATGGAAAGGTGCTACAGTCCATTTAATACTTAGTGGAGAACCCTTTGTTAACCTTGGTTTGTTTCCAGGTTTGCAGACATCTCAAAGAGTTTTGACACACTCCTCTTTACAGAAACTCTCTAAACTAGTGGTTTTCAAACTGGGATCCCCGAGCTCGTAAATATTTAACAGCCCATTAAAATACATCAAAAGGCGGGAAATCACAAAAGTCAAAGTCAACTTTATTGTCAAAACTGCAATATGTACAGGACATACACAGGATTGAAATTTCTTTACTCTCAGACCCCTGGTGCAACAATAAACATTAACCATTTAATAAACATTAGCATAAATGAAATAATAAAAGTATGATACTATCCTAAATTGTAAGTATAGCAGTATAAATATAAAAAGCATATCTAAGTATGAAGATCATACCATTGACAACTGTAGTAAAGTGACAAAGCAACAAATGAAATGAATGTACAAAGTATATGTATGAAGTCCTTTATATTGATATACGGTAAAGGTAAAGTGACATATGCAATATAGTAAGGCTAGTTTTAAAAATATATATGTACACACATATAAATGGTAGTGTAAATATAAACAGTAGTGCACATGTAAACATTAGTGCAAATTGAATAAGCACATTTACTTTATTCACTATTTTCTGGGGGAGGACCCCCCAGACCACCCTGCCGGCCCGCCCCCTTTTGCATTCTGGCGTCAATCGGTTTACAAATTAAGCTGTTTTACTTGGTATGGCTGTTGCTGTTATGATTCGTCAGTTTTATGTCGAGTTTTCTGTAGTAACTTGAAGAAGTGGTGATACATTTATTATGATAATTATTATGTGAATAGCTAAAGTTTTAAAGTGGTTTCGATACTGTTTATTTTCTCAAAGCTGTAATTTTTGGAAGTTTAAATTAAAATTTTTGTTAATTAAGTGTCTTGAATGAAAAACACCCCATGTTTAAAAGAAGAAAAATTGTTTTAACACTATTAAAGAACAGGTCGTAAGTATATGTTACACAATTATTCCCATTGCATTAAAGAGGCAAATTGAAGAAAACGATTTAATAAACATGTGGGTTATGAGGGGGTCCTTGAAACCTTTTCTCCTCTTTGAGGGGTCCCTGAACTCAAAACGTTTGAGAACCCCTGGTCTAAACCCTTTTTTATTTTTATTTTTTAGCTACAACTTGTTAACTCAAACTTCAGCTCTGTATAGATTTTCTACAGGGGTGAGGTCTGGAGACTGCCTCGGCCGCGCCATAATCATCAAGTGTTTCTTCTTTAGCCACTCCTTTGTTGCCTTGGCGGCATAGTTTGGCTTGTTGTCATGCCAGAAAACCCATCCACAACCCATGTTCAGTGTTCTAGCAAAGAGGAAAAAAGTTTTTGTCCAAGATTTTACAGTACAGTACACGTCTTCCTCCATTTGCCCCATCAATACAATGAAGTCATTCATACTCAGATGTAAAACAGCATCAAACCACGTTTCCACCTCTATGGTTGACTGTGGTGATGTTCAGTTGGTCATACTCAGTTGACGTCAAAGAGCTCAAAGTTGGTCTTGATTGAAAACACAATGTTCTTCCAAACCTTTTCAGATTTCTTTTTTGCTTACTTGAAATCAGCTAATGGTCCTGAACCTGGAGCCCTTGGCTGTTGCTGTAAGATTTCAATCCTTTACTTTGTAGTGAGTTACCAATGGTGTTCTTGGTGACAATAGTGCTAACCACCTTCAGATCATTAACATGCTCCTCTTTGTTAGTTGTAGGCTAGTCCCTCACCTTTCTCATAGTCCTCATCATCCTCACCCCATGAGGAAAGCCCTCACAGGGATCGCCAAACCATGGGCAACTGGTGGTTATTTTAGTTTTCTTCCATAACTCAATAAGCATAACAGTTGTCATCAAGCTTGTTGACGATGGTCTTGCAGGCCACCCCAGTGCAGATCTACTGTCTTCTCTCTGATATCCATTTTTATACACCTGTTGAAAGACAGCCATATTTTGGAACAGCCTTTGTCCATACATATGTATGGAAACTTAATCTTGTCCAGGCCATAACTTCTGATCCATTCAAGAAAAGTTCATGAAACTTGATACACGTATCATCACTAGGTGGCATGTCACATAAACGTTTCATCACTCCCAGCTGTATGGTCAAGGTCACAAATCATGGCCGGTGGTCAAACAAGATCTTTGTCTGGACTGTTGCTATGGATTAGTTTGTTGACGGGTGTATAGTGCACTGTCTTGTTTTCATAGGTCTTGTCCATTGTGGTGGATAGATTAGACAGCAAGAAACTGATTCTGTGGACAGGTGTGCTTTAGACACACAAGTTCAGTTTCTGACATTGATTGAATGGTTTCAGTGTACCATGTGGACAAGTCACCAGTCCAGAATTCTGACTCACTTCTAGGGGAGCAAACATTTATTTCGTTAAATTTTTTTGCCAATCGGGTTCAACCTTTCTCCTTACTAATATAAATCTATCGTAGGTAAAGATTGTTCACTTCTTTGTGAGCAAACATAAAATGAGGAATGGGATTAAATAGTCATTTCCTGCTGTCCAAGTACATGTGTATTTAAAGTTGCGCTGGCCAGTAAAGTGTAACAAATCAGACGATGTAGAAATCCGTTTTGAAGTTTCAGATTCGCCTGTTGTGCCAGAACATTTTACAGTTGCTAGGAGACGCCGCAACCCTTGAACACATCTGGTCAGCTGTTAGTACAAGTTGTTGACAATAGCCGGGGCATCCACAGCACCATGATATTGTTTGCTAAATGAATTGGTCTATAGACTGAATGCCAATCAGTATTTTATTTTATTTTTTCAGCAGGCAGGTTGGGATGGTGTATGAGAATGAGGCAAATGTAAGTTGTGTAATGATCAAGAGGAAATGATTGTAAACACATACTCCTCACGTAAAATGAAGCTGTTTTACAGTGTGAGGAAGTAATACCACTGCTCTTCAAAATGAAAATACCAGAGCCTGAATTTCTGGCAGTCCTGTCAGTTTCTTAGCCTTGACTTTTCCTTAATTTCAGACCTCGGTAATGGACTAACTTTTACTTCAGAACAGGGCAGCATTGTCTCTGGTTATGTCTCGGCTCTTCCCTTTAATAAATACATTTTATCCCTCGTTTCACTGTTATTCTGGTTTTCTACCAGAATACTGGTGTGTGCCCATTAAAAGTCAAGGTTCAGACAGGGGCAGTGCAAAAAAAACCAACGTGAAATTAAACAGTAGAATACAGTTTTATTCAAATAAAAAGTTGGAAAATGTCAGGCGTTGCACATCCTCAATGTTAGATTAAGCCCCTGGTCTTTCTAACAGAAGAACTTTGAGGGGGAAATATGTTTGCAATTCAGGTCATTAAATTGTTTTCTTAAACTTTGGGTTCAAGTCATTTACGTCCGACTTTATATGTCTATGACCAAAGTGTTGAAATTTTTATTTGAATGTGTTAGTTTAAAAACCCCACTAGTTCCAGTTAATTCTTCTTATTGCCCATAGAAAGTTTCCATTTTGGAATATTTCCAAAACTATCCAACTTAACTTCCCATGAAAAGTGTGTGGAAGTTTAATAAAATGTACCATTATGTTTACACCCTCATGTAACCACATCTTTAGTGTCAGTTTTGACTTTCACATGGGTCCAGTCTTACTTTGGAGCACTGTTTCTGTACCGTTCAACATGAATGGAAAATTGCTGTCAGCCAGAGCAATGATCAGACAAGTTCAGTTATCTATCTATCTATCTATCTATCTATCTATCTATCTATCTATCTATCTATCTATCTATCTATCTATCTATCTATCTTATCTATCTTATCTATCTTATCTATCTTATCTATCTTATCTATCTATATATATATATAGTTTAAATAAACAATAAAATAAATGACTATTTACTACTCGTACTACTATTCCTACTTCACAGTTTTTCACATTGCGGGTCTTCAGGGTACAGATCCCCTGCCCTGTGATAAACGAGGGACTAGTGTATGTTTAATTTAAGACTCTATAACAGCAGCTTATCAAGCATTTGTACATGGGAGTAAAACGAGTGGATTTTTGAAAAGCAGTAACCTTATGTTGTTTTCCGTCCAGGGAGTCGGCTGCTGCTGGACATAATGATGGACTTACTGTTCCTGAAAACAGAAACCTCATTGTTCTCAGTCGAGCTCGGAGACCCCCCTCTCTCCTCAACCCTCCAAACTCTTCTGCCTCATATTCCCTCTAATCCAGGTGAATTGTGGGAGGCCACTGAAAAAGGACATCTATTGTCCTCTGTTGCCTTCCCGTCCTCCTTCCACACCTGTATCAGTGGACAGAGCTGTCTTTGAGGAATGACCCCAGAGGAAAAGTGGCTCTGTAACTGGAGATGATTGGGCAGTTTCTCCTGAAACTGAACCTGATGGAGGGGCTTCTGTGTGTTCTTTGTACACACAGCTTTGATGGGCTCTTCTAAGGTATTTTTTGTGTGTGGAAAGAACATTTACTATGTGCATACACATGTTAACACTGTGCATGAATCATGCACTGGCTTGTTACTTTGCTGCCTGCTGTTTTAGCTTCGTGTCTTCAGGAAAGAAAGCTCTGAGAAAATATCTTGAGTTGTGACTTGTCACCAACACCCCCTGGGTGTGTGCTCGCACCTTCCGGTTGCATAGAGTCATTTCCTCAATGTCCTTTTATTTCCCCTTAAACCTTTTTATTAGAAACTCTTTACCCACTGTCCTTTACCCTCCTTTCCATTTTTTCCTTCCCTTGCAAGAACCTTGTGGCTGATTTGTGCACCAGTGATTCATGAATTTTTCTCAAGCACGGCACAGTCATGCAGGGTGCTCACATGAGTGTGTGTGTTTGGGCGCCGAGTGTGGAGTTGCAGAAGAAGTCTGATTGCTGGAGGGGAGGAGGGGGGGGGGGGCCGAGAGAATGTGCTGTGATGCCAGTCGTGATTAGAGCTGTGGCACTCGCCGTTTAAATACACATTTAAATAGATGCAGCCTCGGGAAGATAAGGTGGGGGGTGGAGAGGTGAGGAAAGGATGTAGTTCCTCAGCTAATGTAAACTAACACAATTGTTCTGGTTTTAAATAGAACTCCCTGCGGCTCCACCTCCCCAACTTTCCTGTTCGTTCGCTTCTTCTTTTCCATTTTTGCTTCACTGTTTCACTCTTTATTGCATTCTTTACTTTTTAACACAGAATTGCTTTAACTGGCATGGATTATTGATGGGCTCAGCACATGTTTTTTTTTCCTCTCCATTATCTCTCCCAGAATTTTTGTGCATGTCTCCCTTTTTGTCTGCCCGCTCATTTGGCTGTTGTCCCTGTGCCATTCTGTTCTCTCTAATTTGTCCCTCCTCCTCTTCATTCCTTGGAGATGACTCCTTCTGTCTCTCCCTTCATCAGCTCAGCCCATTGTGACCTTGGTTCCTGTTTTTCCCTCCTTGTCCATTTTTTTTTTCTAAAACGCTGCTTCACTTTTCCTCCTCTAACCTGACTTGTTCTGCATGTCTCAAACTTTGAGTGTCCCACTTTGATTCACTTATCTCCTCTTCTTGCTCTTGTTTATTTACTCACAGAAAGAGATGGAGGTAGTAGGGCTGTCGGGAGGGATTGATGGATGGCGGGAGGCCATGGGTGAGAGGATCTGGGTGTTTGATTGACGCTCTTGTCACTCAGGATAATACTGACAGAACTGGCTGCTTCAAAGCTACGAAAAGGTTCCTCCGTGAATTTCTTGGCAACTTTATAAAGATGCTTTCGCAGGTGTTGTTCCTGTGTCTTTTTTAGATCCAACACGTCGTTTCCACTCTTCAGCCTAAAGGTCTCAATCTGCTAAAAGTAAAGCTTTCTTTAGACGTGTATTGACATTTTCTAACATCCCCATCGACAGAGGCAGCAGTCTGCCACGCTACATGTCTGCCCTTTAAAGAGCTCATTCCTTAGAGATGACATAATTATGCAGTGTCAAGGTGTGACGAGCTGAGCGTAGCTGCATTAGAAGAATTAATATGCACAATGTAGGAGAGAGTCTATCCAGGATCTTCTGATGTTTATAGCCACTCGGTTTCCCCTACAGTCATCACACTCGGAGTGAATTATCTCAAAAGACATCGGGGCTAATGTTTGTTGCCCTCTGTACCCTGGAGTTGATTTTAGGACTTGTGCAAATTTGCCACTTCCTTCATTTGTCATATCTTACAAAAGCAAAAATAATTATTTGTAACATTACGTTGAATTGACCTTTTAAAAATATATTAGCTATGATATCATGGTTATCAGCTGCAGAAAGAAAAGCTTTGCAGAGAGTGGTGAAGGCTGCACAGAAGTCTTTTGGAGTCGGTCTCCACGCCATCACGGACATCTACACCTCCAGATGCAGGAAGAGGTCCACCTGCATCATGAAGGACCACACTCACCCAGCACACACACTTTTTGACCCGCTCCACTCAGGAAGGAGGTTGAGGAGCATTAAGTGTAGAACCACTAGACTGAGGAACAGCTTCTACCCTCAAGTTGTTAAGCTTATACATCCCTAATCAGGATTATCACCTTGAGGAGAGAGAGAAAAAAAAAAGAAAATCAATGTAATGCCACTTTTATTGGTGATATGTGGCTTATCTGTGCTGCTGATTATGCATGCTGCTGATCTCTTGTCTTTATGCTGCTTATTCACACCCATCTTCTCACTAGACTCACTTTCAGGCTGCTGTTTAATATACTGTATTATTTTACATTAATAGTGTTTAGTGTATCAGATAGTTTAGCGTTCATTTAGTGTATATCTTAGATACATACTGTATTTTATACTTTTTACTTTTGCTATTTTGGAGAAAACTGGAACCTTGAGTACACAATTCCCTTATACCTTATGCACCACAAGTGATTTGAATTACAATAAAGAACCTTGAACGTGAACTTGAATTCAGACTGGGATCATTTTAGCCAGGCATCTTTTTTTTTTTTTTTTTTTTTACTTTTGAGCAGCTTCAGGCTCAGAGCTGTGTGTCCTGCTCAATTCCCAGCTCTCTTTGTGGTGCCTGCAGTCCTGTGAAAGATACATTTTCATGGTGAAAAGGACAGTGTTGTAATGGGAAATAAGCTTTTATGACAGCTAGATTTTCATCACTAGAGCCAGATGGATTCTGTTTTTCATACATGGAAAAAAATGGGAGGAATTAGTTTTTTTTTTTTTTTTTTTCTGCAACTGGACAGACAAGATGGAAATGATAGAACTGAATTACTGAGAAGAGGTGATGAAAACAAAGAAGCAGATTGGAGTGAAAGATGATTGGAGGGGAATGAACAAAGTCCAGGGATTTCCTGCGTGAGAGCTCAGTGCACAGCAAACAATCAAATCAACAAACACATTTCACTTGAGCACATTCTCACTGCATTCTAGCCTGCTCACTTAAAAAAATATGAATTTTGAAACGTAAAATTTAACACAAAATTAAAGACTCAGGAAATTGAGTTGCTGCTTTGCTGCTGTGGTTAAGAATGAAGGAATTTGTAACTAAAATAATGGAACTAGAAGAGCATTCACAGAGTACATATATTTGACCCGGCATAAACCGACAATATAACATGTTTTGTGTTCTCAATCCCTGTGGACTCTGCATTATGCATCACCTGCTGATGTTACTGGATATGCATTAGCTTGAAGTTAGTTATCTAGCTTTATTTTAATGGAAAAAGCAAGTTTAAAATTGTAGTTCATCAAATCCCATTTATGGGGGCAGATATTTCATGTTTTTTGCAGTATTTCATGTATAATAATGTAGATTTTTTTGTTTGCATGTTATACAGTACGTGAAAACTAAAGCAGAACACAAATCTCAAAAATAATGGAAAAAAAAAACAACACTATTTATTATTTATAAAGCTTGAACAGCTCAATATATTGATGGACTGTATGGATTGAATTAAGTCCATTAGGAACTTATTGAATGTGTCGCTGACAAAAAGCAAAAATCCCAGGACTTAAAAATGAGCACAACTAATATTCAAGAGTTTTTCAAGATCACATATTAGAGTTGTAATATCTGTTCAAACTTTCTTTTTCATTTTATTTTATATAAAGGCACCCATTGACTATGTTCATTTCTGTTAAAAAAAAAAAGTAAAAATAAAAATACAACCAAGTTTAAAATCGTAAATGCACTTTTCTATCTTATCAAGACACTTAAAGCTCTTTACACCACAATCTGTGACCTCATTCACCCATTCATACAGCATGTTGTCATTTATGTACAAAGATTAATCAGTGCTTTATCACATTCATGCACCAATGGGGCACACATCAAATGTAATGAGGGGTACGGTTTCTTGCCCAGGGACACTTCGGCATCTGACTTCTGGTGGAATCAAACCACCAACTCTTGCATTGGAGGACAACTGCTCTAACCACTCAGCTACAGCCACACCAGGTAAATTGTCTCATGTAAAGAGTCCGATTCCCCTAAGCCGCTGTATTTTTATGATTCCAATAAGAATCTAATTGGAATATTTACACTTTCACAAACTTTAACGTTCCTCTTTAAAGCTTGAGTTACCTCCTTCATAACCAACCTTGTATTCACAGAGGTGAAGGAGTGAATGTTCTTTCAAAGACCTATTTGAGACTAGAAGCTTCCCTGAATTAATTTCAAGGCAGTTGTTGACTCTAATTATTTCCCCAAAGAGGCTGCTCAACTGGAGGGAAATGCAAAACAAAGCCCTTTGAGTTTAATCACTTTACATCTTGTTCTTATGAATATATAAATATCTTAAATAAGAAAAAAAAATTAAAATGGTTGAATATATTATTTGGTTACGAGAAGAGCAGCTAGTACTTTTATTTGAAAACATTTATTTATTTATTTTATTTATTTATTTTCTTCTTTCGGCTGCTCCCTTCTCAGGGATCGCCACAGCGAACTAAGTTGCACGAAAATTTGGCAATTGTTTTTACGCCGGATGCCCTTCCTGGTGCAGCCACATACCACCGAGCTACCACAGCCCTCTGTGTGGAGCAGAGAGCTGCCGTTTAGGGTGCCTGAGGAAGCAGATTGTGGGGGTTAAGGGCCTTGCTCAAGGGCCCAGAGTGGGGCAAATGAGGGTGGAGGCAGGTGTGAGTGCTTAACCTAACATGCAGTCACAATATTACACTGTTATCAGTGCTCTCATCCATGTGAAACCCTGACTGGCTCTACCTCTCTGGACCAGACAAATTAGTTTTATAGAATAACCTCCAGTCAAACCTCAGCTCCTCCCCTCCATGTCCAACCTGTCATCGAAAGGTCCGCTGCAGACAGGAAGGAGAGGATCTGAGTGAAGGACTCTGCTTGAGACAAGACAAAAACCTAATAATAAAACTATAGTTACTTCTGTTCCTCAGTGACTGGTCACATTAAGATTGATAGACCAGTTCATCATATACAGTCACAGTCTGACAGAACAGATTATACAAATCTAAATCTAGTACAGTATAGTGATTAATTAGAACAGATGACGCAGGATGTATGCATGAAATATATATTGCATCAACATTCTTTAATCCTAACAAAGTGTTCTTCTTCCTCGGTCAAAGCTGCCACGACAGTAGGGTGTCGAGTTGGGACATGTTGCTGTTTAGAAACAGCAGACGGACCAGAGCAGGTCTGCAGGAGAGGTCGTCTTGGTGCTCGTCAAATTCTTCAAGATTTAACAGGAAGTCAAGGCAGCTGAGTGGAATATGGAATCCTGGCAGCCAGATGAACTTTCACAGTACTGTACATGTGTTCTACTGAAAAGGTCTTGTTTTAAGAGAAGAATACAAATGTTTTATAGGACGTCCACTCTCCCTGATCATTAGCATGAAACCAAACACTTTGAGTGAGACATTGAAAAAGCTTAAAATAAAAATAAAACATACAAAAAGGTCCACTTTTACCCATACATCATTAGTCCAATTTTTTTTCAAAATTTTGGCAGTGCATTTAATTTTCTTGCAGTGAGAACAAAATAATGCTCATGATGCCACCAGGTGATGTTTTTATGACTGTGAGTCATAAAATATAAAGCTTTATTTGATCTGTATTAATATTGACTTTCTGAGGTACAGGAAGCAACAGTGATGACATTTTCATTTAAAAAAAAGTATATTAGATATTCAAAGTTTGTTTTCTCAGTCATCCAGGTATATAACAACAAAAAAGGTTGAATCATGTCATCTGGACTTCGTTTTTTGTTAAAAAGAAACGTTTCACCCCTCATCCAAGGGGCTTTGTCAATCTGAGGCCTAGCCATCTGGTATTACCCAGAAGCCACCCTGGAGGTGAAACGTTTCTTTTTAACAAAAAAACGAAGTCCAGATGACATGATTCAAGCTTTTTTGTTATATTAGATATTATTATTATTATTATTAGATATTATATTAGATATTAAATTACTAAATGTTATCCCCCAAAGTTTTGAAAATAAGATTTAGAAGATTGTATATTTGTGAAACCTTAAGGCTGCATAGATTTATTCATGTCACTGTCAGAATGCAATATTATATAATCATATTTTTATGTTCAGATGGTCTCATTTATTTAAAAAAAAGTTTATGAACCAAACAAATGCAATCAAATGGTGTCGTACTTGATACATTCTCCCCTCTCTTGGTCCCAATGATGTTTATGTTCTGTATGACAAGACACCTCCAGTTATAGAACGAAACAAGCAAATAATAATTGTTCTCAAATGTTTTTTTTTCTGCGCCAATAATTGTAGTTTTGACATTTTTTGATAGATACATCTCATTAGAGACAGGGTCCAAACAGATAATACAGCTGACACAGTTGTAATTTATTTTAAGTCAGTCCTAATTTTCCTCATAAGCTCCCTTATTAGCTCTAAGATTACAATGATATTAAAAGTATCGTTCTAATCCCATTACTACTGAACTATATATTGTTTGTATTAAGTCCTGCTCTAAATAGCACATATTTAACATCAAGAAGTATATTTATTCTAAAATTGCTGTATTTTATTGCTACCTTCTAATAACTATATTATCTGAACTAACTTAATAGTTAAATAAATACATTTACTGAAGAGTAAAATATATTTTTTGTATTCAACATTTTTTTTAAGAAAAGCAATAAACTTCTTTGCATCTATTTCAGTATAGTGTAATATTTAAAGACAGTTAGTAATCACATTGCTAAACCTGGTGCTAAAAGCCCCAAACTTTAAATAATGCCATTGATAAGTAATAACTTTAATATTCAGATTCATTCTTACCACTAGGGATAAAGATTATTTATAAGCTAATAATCTTTTGAGCTGATTTTTCCCAGATTAAAACAAACCTTAAACTTATTCTGCGAAACATACATTTTGTACATCAGACGTTCCTGACTGCAGAATCTGTTAAAATATTAACGTGTTTAAAAGCTCCAGTTTGTAAGAACCCAGTCAGCAGAGTTCTGCTGATGCTGGGCTCTTATCTCTGTTATATCACACGTGTTACATAATGGAACTCATTGAAATGTTTTATTTATTTTTTTATTCTAAAATCAACGTGACTCAAACAAATCAGAGATGTATGTTCAGGTCTAAGTACACATGGGTGTTTTTATGGAAATACTCACTTGTGTCCTATAGTTTTTGTCCAGCTGGTAACTTGAACTCTGACGCAGGCTTTAAATGTGCATGTTGATATATAAAATTAGATACACCCTCATAAGTCTTGATGCATATAATATGTGGTGCAGGAGCACCCACTAATGGGGGTCAGGAAGGGCATTGACCTTAACCCCATGAGGAAAGGAAAAGCTTCATTTAGGTGAATAGTGACTTGGCAATAATTCTCAGTTAATTATCAACTGTAAAATATATTTAAAAAATCTATTCCCTGAACCTAGCAGTATTTTTCAGATAACCTGTATATGACGGCTGTGAGTGGAATGAGACACCACTCATCTCAGGCAGGACAATGGGTCCATGAGAACGAGACAAGACAGGATTTTAACAATAGTTTTGTTGCCTCTTTTCCTCTAAACTTTGTTGACTTCTTGCTTTTCAACTCAAACACATTCACAAGAAGTTCAAAGCATCTTCAGAGTTGAACTGTCTGAACTTGGTAATAAGTTTGTTTTGTTTGAATGAATGTGTGATAGAGACACCTGCTGTCAGTAAATATAGGCTGCAGGAACAGAAGCCACTTCCTGTTTTATTTTGAAACCTTTCATTTGCATTCATTACAACATTATTTAGGCAGGTTAATCCCATTGAGCCTCGAGGACTCATGTACAAGAGAGACCTGTTCTTCTCATTCATTTTTGTTATTCCTGCTTTTGTTTCAGCTCAGGTTTTAATGGATACTTCAGCTGCATCCATCCATCCAGTCATCCATCCATCCATCCATCCATCCATCCATCCATCCATCCATTCATCCATCCATCCATCCATCCATCCATCCATTCTCTTCCGCTTGTCTGGGGTCGGGTCGGTCAGCCTAAGTACGGAGGCCAAGACTTCCCTCTCCCCAGCCACTTGGGCCAGCTCCTCCGGGGAAATCCCAAGGCGTTCCCAGGCCAGCCGAGAAACACAGTCCCTCCAATGTGTCCTGGGTCTTCCTCTGGGTCTCCTCCCGGTGGGAGGTGCCCGGAACACCTCACCAGGGAGGCGTCCAGGAGGCATCCTAAC
>JARVGV010000713.1:9164471-9184502 GCA_031762435.1 Hypsolebias longignatus
GGGGTTAGTCGCTGTATCCTCTATTGTTATCCAAGGAGGACGCCCCGCCCTGTCCACAACTGCCAGCACTGACGTAGCGCTAAGCTAGCGGCGCGCAGTACAGACATGCTAGCTAAGAAGCTACAGATGTAGCACTCCAATTTTTTTCTCTCTATCCCTATCTCGGTCGACAGCTGCTGGCACTAACGTAGCGTAACTGTCCTCCAACTATTCCACCCCTAGTCGACTAAAATCCCTGAAGACATAAGTGCCCTGCTAATGCAATTGACCTAGGGGAAACACTGATTTGTTTATCTCCACAAGATGCATTGTTTGGTTAATATACAATATTTTCCCCATTATATAATACAACAGTACCACTGTACAAACAGTAAATTACCAGAAATCCACTTTGGTAATGGCTCCTCTCAGACTAGCCATTAGCTCATCAACTTAGTCAAAACTCTTTACTCTGTAACCTGATGTCGTTGAAAGAGTTATCTACAACATCCAAGATGTTAATTCATCAGTTTTGCACTAAACTTTATTTAAAAATGTTTGAACTATGATTCTAAACAAGGAAAGGCAGCATTATAAAACTAGCCATGAAAAAAAATCTATAAATGTTTGAAATAAACCAATTTTGAACAAACTAAACTTTGATTGAACCAAAACTACATGTTATTAATGGACAAGAAGAGGGGATTTCAGTTGGACTTAATACCTACATTTATCAAGTTTCTGAAGGAAAATACTCAATTGATCCATAACCTTTGGCTTGTTCCAGAGTTGGGTCACCAAGGCAGTTGAGCAGGGAGGCCCAGACTTTTTTATACAGCATTGTCTTGCTATTTTGGGAGGATTCTAAGGCATTCATAGGCCAGAGAGACATGGTGTCTCCATTGTTGAAGTGGTCTGACTTGCTGTTGATAATGTGAACTAGATTCTCGCACCATTTGTATAGGACTGGATGGCCCATAGCAACAGACCACTAATCCCATACTCACAAAGCATGCCCCATAGTGTAGTTTGGGGAACACGGTCAAATGCCTTCTCAAAGTCCCCAAAATACATGTAGACTGGTCGGGCAAACTTCTACATCCCTTGGAGAACCCTAGTGGGGGATAAGAACGTTGCAGTGTTCTACACCCGGGACAGAACCTGCATTGTTCCTCCTGAATCCAAGGTTCAGCCATCAATCAGACTTGTCTTCTCCTGAATCTCTTCCTAGACCTTACCGGGGAGGCCAAGGAGAGTGATTCTCCTGTAATTGAAATGCACCCTCCAGTACACCTTATACCTATACTACTTCTACTGTACCTGTTTTTGAGGAGGGTAATGACTAACCTAGTCTACCAACCTAGTGTCAATGTCCTCAATGTTTATGCAATGTTGCAAAGGCCTGTCAATCACGATAGCCCAGCAACATCTAGAGTCTTGAGGAACTCAGGGCAGATCTAGTGTGGCTTCAAAGCCCTGCAGCTAGAGAGCTGTTGTACCTATCTCAGCAACCTCAGCCCTGGTTATGGATGAACCAACCCCAAAGTTCCCCTGACTCAGCTTCCTCCACGAAAGACATGCTGGTGAGATTGAGATGGTCTGAGAAGTATTCCTTCCATTGCCCAACGACATCACTCGTTGAGGTCAACGGCACCCTACTTCCACCATATAGTGTTGGCAAAGTTCTGCTTTTTCTGCCTCAGTTGTCTGATGGTCTGCCAGAATTTTCTTGGAACTGGGTTGGGCTATAAGTAGATCCTCATGAGTCTTGCACCACAGGCAGGTCCAGAGTGGATCAAAGTAGTTTCAGAGCCCACATCGTGCGTCGAGGTGAGCGTAACTAAATCATGTCTATGTCAACCACATACACAAGCTCAGGCTCCTTTCCCGCCAGAGAAGTGACATTCCGTGTCCCAAGAGCCAACTTTGGTAAGCTAGTGTAAGAGCGCCAAAGTGCCTGCCTTCGGCTGCCACCCATGGCACCATGTTCTTTGCAGGTGTACCTAAAAAAATTCTTATATCGTGGAAAAAGTTAGATTTTTTTTTTGTCTATCACTTCAGAAAGTGAAACTCTTATGTTATATAGATTCATTACACATTGAGTAAAATATTTCAAGCATTTATTTCTTGTAATGTTGATGATTATGACTTACAGATGATGGAAAAAAACTAAATTCAATGTCTCAGAAAATGAGACTATTCCACAGGAGGTGTGGACAGGAGCCAAGTCCTGCAGGAAAATGAACTCTGCATCTCCATAAAGCTCATCAGCAGAAGTAAACATGAAGAGCTCTAAAATGTCCTGGTAGATGCTGCATTGACTGTGGACTTCAGAAAACACAGTGGACCAGCACCAGTAGAGGACATGGACCCAAACCATCATAGACTGTGGAAACGTCATATCCCCCTCTTCCTCCAGACTCTGAGACCTTGATTTCCAAATGACATGAAAATTTACTTTCTTCTGAAAAGAGGACATTGGACCATTGAGCAACAGTTCAGTTCTTTGTCTCCTCAGCAGGTAAGACACTTCTGTTGTCTCTGTTTGAGGAGTGACATTTGTATCTCATGTCCAGGAGTTAATCAGTTGATTAGGGTGTGACACCAGGAGGTTCTAATATTGGATCTCTTCATAATATTCAAATTTTCTGAAACGCTGAATTTTGCTTAAGACATAATCATCAAAATCACAAGAAATAAAGGCTTGAAATATTTCTCTCTGTGTAACCAATCTATGTAGCAGTTTAACTTCCTGAAATGTTTGACAGAAAATGGAAACTGTTCACGATTTTCTAATGTTTGGAGATGCACCTCTATTTGACCTGCATTTTCCATACAAGAGGATAGTACTACTAGGCCTGATGCGATAAACAATAAATCAATTACTCGCATGATTAATGAAAATTATCAACCTCATTTTCATTTGAGTCTCGTTTCTTTGTGTCTCTCTTTCTACTGAAGACACTGTAGGACAAAAAAAAAAAACAACAACTCCGGTGCTCTTCACTAAGCCCTCTCTTTCTCTTTTCTCTTTAGAATCAGTTATAACCGTCCAAAATCGTGTTTTTGGATTGTTAAAAGAAGCTAAGCTACGAGCTAAGCTAACAGGCTGACCTCGGGAATAAACCTCCGTTTTGTCGAAGCTCCAAAATTCACTATTGAAACCCGTGCCTTCGTGTAAAAAGTTTTTTCCTCTACAAAAAGAAGCTGAGAACTTGTTGATTTTTTATTTTTAAATTAAAAGCTTTGTGTGAAAAATGCTAAAGAGCTAAAACCACACCGAGCATCCGCCATTCTGAGAATTGAAGAGACAGCCCATGTCACATCAAGGGGCCTCCCTCCCATTTTTCTTAAAGAGACACGCTGCTTGTTCCCTCACTATCCATCCTTTGGTTTAAACAGTCTTATACTGCCAGCCGGTGGTCCAACAAGGTACTACACTCAAAATAAAATTAAAAATTTTCCTTAAATTTGACAACAATTACTAATTATTGTCAAATTTCAAACAATATCATTTATCGCAATAATTTCTGAGACAATCGCCCATCAAAAATTTATCGTGACAGGCCTAAGTACTACTGATATTTTTGTTCCATATTGGCCTGTCATGACAACAAAGTTTGCTGGGCGATTGTCTCAGAAATGTTTGCGATAAACGATAATATTGTTAGAAATTTGACAATAATTAGTCATAATTGTCAAATTTAAGAAAAAATGTTTAATTTGTTTTGCATGTAGTACCTTTTTTCGACCACCGGATGGCAGTATAAGACTGTTTAAAGGATGGATAGTGAGGGAGCGAGCAGCGTGTCTCTATAAGAAAAATTAAAGAGAGGCCTCTTGACGTGACATGGGCTGTCTTTCTTCAGTTCTCAAAATGGTAAATTCTCGGTGTGGTTTGAGCTCTTTAGCATAGCGTTCGCCACACAAAACTTTCAATAAAAAATATCAATAAACAAGTTCTCAGCTTCTTTTTGCAGAGAAAAACAACTTTTTACACGAAGGCACGTGTTTCAACCGTGAATTTTGGAGATTCGACAAGACGGAGGTTTTTTTCTCAAGATCAGCGTTTTACCCTAACCCATAGCTTAGCTTCTCGGCTTAGCCACTTTGAATGATCCAAAAACGCGATTTTAGATGGTTGAAACAGATCTTAAAGAGAAAGGGAGGGGTCAGTGAAGAACACCAGAGTTGAACCTTTTGTCATTCAGTGTCTTCATCAGAAAGAGAGACACGAAGAAACGCTAAAGCTGATAAATAAAAATGAGGTTGATAATTTTCATTCATCATGCGATTAATTGATTTATTGTTTATTGCGACAGGCCTAGTTCCATACAACCGAGTTAATGTTCAAATAGTGCATTTTCAGTGACCTTGATATCCAACTTTGTCTTAGTTTGTGTTCTGGTCATGATGTGGACCATTCAGGGGGCCCTGCAGTACAAGATGAACAAAGTCAAAGACGTTTGATTCTAGATTGCTGTAACAAATAAACTAGTGTTGTCAATTTGATTCATCAGTATTTTACAGTGATGCAGCTAAAGTAATGTCCTTTAATACTAAAGTTCTCTTTTTCCCTGTGAATACACTGGAAGGGTTTTTATTATTTATTCAGTGTAAGAAGCTTTGTGCTCTACTGTTGTGGCATGGAAAATGTTTTTTTTTTTTTTATACATGCACTGATGTGTTTTTGCGTGCACTACTGTTTAGTTAGAAAGCCTCAATGCCATTGGCAGCACTTTTTGTTCTGTTGGACGTTTAACCAAACATTTACTCCAATCCAAAAAGGAAAAAAAAAGAAAGTGTAGGGGGGAGGGGGGTTCTCTGTGGCGTGTTTGAAGGCCAACCTTGATTTGTTTCATGTGCACCATCGGTGCGTCGCCTGACGTGGGGAGTGGGCTGTGCTGAGCATCAGCAAAACTGACGGAAAGGCGAGAGACAGGCAGGTAGAGGCACAAGAGAGGGAGGGGGGGTGTCCATCTGAAAAAAAAACCGCCCTCAAAAACAATCTGTGCCAGAATACCTTCTGTCAGCAAATCCTCTGGAGAAAGAGTCTCTTTGGACAGAAACCCCACTAATGCATTTCAGAGTGCGCCACGGCGGCGTTCTCTTCCATCCCTCTACGTCCGACTCGGAACAGCGCAGTCAACGGTACACTTTGTTCGCAATGTCGTCCGTGGTCCTCCTTTTGGGTTTTTCTTGTTCTACATGGTGTGCAAACCAAAGTTGTATTATGATTTGAACGAAGAAGAAAAAGTGTAATTTTGTTCCGCATTTCTACCTCATGGCTACAAAACGCGGTCTTTGATTTATGTTTTTACGACTGTCAGGATTTCTGGAAACAAAACTCAAATACATTTAAATAAAATAAAAAAAACGAACAGGAGCATAACACCATGAAGCTTACGCAGTCTACCTCAGACGACTGTAAACATTTAGCTGATGGTGCAACTGCAAGCTGCAGCATAGCCTAGACTCTGTGTTAGTTTGTCCCATCTTGAGCTATCTGCAAAACACACTTGTGACGACACTGGTGTCAAGAAGACATTCGCAAGCTATCTGCGAGGAGCTGGGGCGGGCGGGGGGGTCAACTTGAAGGTGACCTGGAAATGTATAATCCAATACATTTGCTTTAATCCTTTGTGAACTACTGTGGTTGTGCGCGTGTGAATGTGTATACACGGTGAGGGGAATTTGTTTTTAAACCCCCTTGCTGATTGTTCGGTTTGCTCATGAAGAACAGTCTCTAGTTTTCACAATGGTTTTATTTTAATGGAGAGATCACCAAGACAATCTGTTGAATTCCAAGAAACTGGCTTGCAAAAATGGGATCATCCCTCCAAAACAATCAGTCATCATGCATCAAGTGTTTTAGGCCAGATGACCAACTTGCTACTCACAGAAATGGTCTGAGGGCACCAAGGCCAAAATGGTTCAGAAAAAGGTTTGTAAGCTCGGTCATCCATGTAGATAAATCCCCCCAAAAAGTTTTTAAATCATGTTTTCTGGACAAGTTTCTTTAAGTGAGAAATGTCTTTCATCCGAAAAACTCAGTCTTACAAATAGCACCTTTGAGTCAACCAATGCGATGGTGCTAAGATGGTTTCTGGAGGCCGCCCTCTCCCCCGCCGACTCATTTGAGCATGAACTTTGATATTTTGAACAACTTTGGCCATGACTGCCTTAGACAAGTTGGCGGGGGAGAGGGCGGACTCCATGAACTATCTTATCACCACCAAACTGGTTGACCCACTATGTGAAGGTGCCATTTGTGATATTGAGTTTGCTGTGGCTCCTCGAACTGATGAGGCTTTTGGGTGAAAGACGAAAAGTTTCAACAAAAGCAAACCATCCAGAGGAACCGACTTAACGTTGGTTCTTGTTCAACATTTTATAGTACCATACGTAGCTCTGTCCCATGGCCCCCCCAATGGGTAGAAGTCATTCTGTACTGTTAGCGGAAAACCAACCCCAAACCATAGTTGGTGTTCCTCTGTGCCGGACGGTAAAGATGGTTTCCTTTAGGTCGCCAAACATTGAGTCAAAGAAGTTAGTCTTTTGTCAGATTGTTATCCTCCTCACTACATGAGGCAGGATCTTGGTTGGACCTCCAAACCAAGGGTAAGTGCTAGCTTTTACATATTTCTAAAATAATGGCTGCAACTTTTTGTCACCTCACCAGTTTCTTGCTAATGGACTTGTAGCCCATTCCAGACTTGTGCAGATCTGCTAAATGGCCCCTGATGACTTTTGACAGCTCTTTGGGCTTGTTCACGGTGATGGAGGTATTGGATGGGGATAACCTACGAACAGGTGGGCTTTACTATACAGTTGATTGATCTGTGGGGAGCAAATATGTCTCAGTATTTCCACTACCATTATACAAGCAGAGTGCCCCGCCCTGTCAACAGAACCAAGTGCCCTCCTCACGGCAATGAGACGTAGCGCTAAGCTAGCGATGCAAGCTAGCAACCTGCACAGTACATAGCGACACACTAGCTAAAAAGCTATCTCAACAAAAATCGCAGAAGACATGAGCACCCTGCCAAGGGGAAACACTGCTTCCCTTAATGCTTTTCACATAAATTTCTCATTTTTATGTATTGATTTTTCTGGATAAAAATAAATCTGTTAAATAAAATAAAACTACCCTAAAAATTAGAGGCTGTCTTTAAACGAGCAAACAAACCGTCGGAAAGGAGATCAGATGATATTTCCCCCTACTGTACGTGGGCACACTTTTTTATTTAGTGTGTTGAATTTTATAAATTGTTAGTATATATAACACACTTGCACAACTTTAAACCCGAGTGTAACGTGTTTCTGTTGTACATATCTATACATACAATACAAACGCACCACTTGTTTATATGTGTGAATATGTTGCCATACTTGCAGTCAACTTAAATGTATTTTCATGTAATCTGAGGTACAAACAGCAACAAACGATTCATTAAAGACATTTTCTTGGGAGATTGCATCGTGTTTTTTTGTTTACTTTATTTTTGTATTATTATTTCTGCAAAACAGAACATGGTAATGCTCCAAGGGATGAAGCGGGTGAAGAAGATTAATAACGGAATGTATTAATCAGTACAATGGATAAATAAATGTATTGTCCTGCCAAAAATATAGCCAAGCTGATAAATCGCCTTAATGAGCCTTGAGTAAGTCACCCTTGTGTGCAATTATAAAACCATCCGTGTTGCGCGGGAAGCCGGCGCTGTCGCTTCTCTCATTAAAATGTAACAATTCATTTCTCTTGCCGCGCTAAGAGTGGCAAAGCCAAAAACATTAAAGCATTAATTATATTTCTCACACACAAAAGAGTTTGGATTATGCAAGCCCTCTTAATGAAAATGATGTGCATTTGCCCGCTCCATTTCCAATGTATCATTATATAGCTGCCGCCGAGGTGTGGGAAGCTGCCGTATAGCCTCTATAATTATCTGTGAAAACTCGAAACGCTTCACCGGAGGTCAGAGTTCACCAAGAGCTGCTGTTTTCTTTATTTTTCCACTTTGAAATATACCATAGCCATCAGAAATTTATGACAGGCTCTTTATTACCCATCAGTTGTAAAAGTAGGTTTTTTTTTTAATGCAGATTTGCAAAAAAGACGGTAAATGGGGGAGAAAAAAAAAGTTCAGCCTGCTTTGATTCTGGAGTTTTACATGTCGGGGCGTAATAAAAACAATCTCGTCTTATTTCAGTCTAACTTCAATTGAAGGGAGAACAGATTTCATTGTTAACTTATTAAATCAAGGAAAACGGGAGATCTTTGTGGAAAATTCCAACTTTACTGCTTGCAAGGGATTTGCTGATCAGACACACGTGATTAACTGATCATCGGTGTGAGCACCCACGACAGGTGTGCGTTCACACGATGCCAGGGTGGAAGCACATCAGCAATGACTTCAGAGAAGCAACTGCCAGTCTGGGAAGAGTTTGTGGTCATTTCCAAACATTTTGGGGTTCATAGAAAGAACGAATAGTTACAAGTGGGTATATTTAAGACATCTGCCAGTCTTTTAAGGGGTGGACATCCCAAGAAATTTGGAGGAAACTAATCAGACTCTTCACATAAAGGCAAATTTTCCCAAAATGGTCCTTGAAAATGCAATATTGTTAGTAGAAATGTCTTCATTTACAAAGAAACACTGAAAATGACCTAAAGGCTATAGTTATATGGTTTTATATCTGTTTGTGGCCAGTATGTTTCATATTTGTATATATGAGTGTGTGTATATGTATGTACAGTATTTGATACATATACAAATATTCTTGAACAGCAAAAACTCAGATTATTTAGATAAAGTTCAGTTTATGATCATGAAACAATGCAAGTTTTATTCAAAATATTGAGATTAAATAACATCCAAGGAATGATCCAGTCAGTTACCTAAATTTTTAAAAATAAATTGTTCACTAAGTTTTGTATCAGAAGTGTTTAATACTCAATAACCCAGCAAAATTGTATTTTCTATCATTATTTAGAATAAAACTTCAGTTAATCCTTTTATCTTTCACATTGCTTGAAGCACATTTTCAGTGTTTGTTGCTGTTCATGCCAATGCTGCTGCAGTTCCCCTCCTGAACTGTGGGTGTCGCTAGAGAAAATGATTCAGAAAAAAAAAAAGTCGCCTGAAGAGTTTAAAAAAAAAAAAGGTTTGAATCTATTTTCTTATTTGAATGTAACAACTTGAGGTTTTTTGCCTTTTCTTAAATGGATAAACGTGAAATAACCTATTGCTGACATTTGATCCTTAGACAAATTATATTTACTGGTACAAAGACTTTAAATTTAAAACTACAACAATGCACCTGGTATACAGATGCAGTCAGATTAATTCCCATAAACTGGTATAAATAAGTTGATGATCACAACTATGCTAAGCTTCTATGTAGCGTTGTGGCCCTGCCATTAACTGGAGTTGACGGTTAGGTTAGTGGTGGGTCTATGACATCAGTTTCAAAAGGTTGAATTTTTAGCTGTGGACACAAAAACAAGGGTGCTGTTTCAAGATTTTCTCACTCTGGAACTTCCACCATCCATTATATTTACCCACTTCTTCCTTTTCACTCTGGAACTTGTTTTTTGTAAATAAAGTTTGCATGTGGACACAAACCGAAACCATTTAAATAAAACTACTTGTGTGGACAGTAGCTAAAATGCCGCATACCAACGTAAGCACAGTGGTGGAGGGGTGGTGATGTTTTGAAGCCACATGACTTGGGCAGAGTAAACAAAACAAAACACTTATTGCTTGTGAAGGAGAAAGAGTAGTGATCAGATATATTGTTTTTGTACATGAGGTTAGATTTGAAAAAATAAATAAAAAGAACATAGTAAATATTTATGTCCATCGAAAGACAGATGTCTTACAAATGTCTGTAAACTTTCTCTTGTTCAGGCCATAACTTCTGATCTGCTTGAGGTAATTGAATACTTCACACATCTTGTAAAGGATTACTTGTGACTCAATGTGACTAACCTGTTCTGTAGACCACTGAGAACTTCTGTCCATAAAAATTATGAACAGAATCAGTGACATTGGGCAGCCCTGGCATAGTCCAACTCCCACCCTGAAGGGGTCTGATTTACTTCGGCAATGCGACCCAAACTCTTGCACCGCTTGTATAAGAATCAAAGCCCGCGGCAACAGGCCCCCAATCCACAGTGTACCCTGAGGAACACGGTCCATAGCCATCTCCAAGTCCACAAAACACATGTAGACTGGACGGGCAAACTCTCACGACCCCTTGAGGACACTAGTGGGTGTAACTATCTGGTCTGGTGTTCCACAACCATGAGGGAACCTGCATTGTTCCTCCTGGATCTGAGGTTCGACCAACGATCGGACTTGCTTCTCCACTTCCCCTGAATAGACCTTACCAGGGAGGCTAAAGAGAGTGATGCCCCTATAATTGGAGCACACCCTCCGGTCTCCCTTTTTGTAGAGGGGAACCACCACCCTGGTCTGCCCATCCTGTAGCATTGCCGTCAATGTCCATGCGATGTTGCAAAGGTGCGACAGCCACACAACATTCAGAGGTTTAAGGAAATCAGGGCGGATTTCATCCACCCCAGAGCTTTTTAACTACCATGGCTCCTCAGCCACAATATGGACATATAAACCCCGAAGTTCCCCAACTCCTTCCTCCATGGAAGATGTGTCGGTGGGATTGAGACATTCCGAGAAGTATTCCTTCCATCTCCTGATGACATCATAACTCACCTTCACTGAACACAGCGTTAGTAAAGTGCTGCTTTCCCCTTCTCAGATGCTTGATGGTTTGCCAGAATCTCCTCAGAACCGACAGAGTCTTTGTCCAAGGTCTCACTGAACTCCTCCCACATCCAAGCTTTTACCTCAGCAACAGCCAAGGATGCAGCCCGCTTGGCCCTCTGGTACTCCACCAGCCAACAAGGCCTGTTAGGACTCCTTCATCTTGGCAGCCTCCCTAACCCTGGGTATCCACCACCGAGTTCGAGGATGGGCACCACGAGAAGCACTGACAACCTTGCAGCCACAACTCAAGGCAACCACCTCAACATTTATTGAATGTAACAGCAGATAATAACAGAAACATTTACTAATAATCAATTGTAAGGAGTGAGAAGAAGTGTACTCTATTAGCCCAACATTTTCCAGCGATCTTTTCCTCATCAATTCTTATTCATAAAATTTTTTTTTTTAAATCTTTATTTCCTACAAACTGTTAAAGGAGTTCCCATGACCATAACAAGAAGTATTGTTGCCTGTATAAGTACCCTGTTCGGCTGCTTTAGGTCTTGGAGCAACACAAGATACTTTATCTCAGAGAGTTTTTACTCAAATCGCAGAAGTAGGACCCCGATGTTAAATCTTTAGCTTTGTTCCCAGTCCAAAGGTTATCCGCCGTGACTGTGGTGTCCTCCTCACATTAAAGGGTCCCCCTCTCCCAAAGCTTCGTCTCGCACCTCTGCTCACTCTTTTGCACAACAATTAAAATATGCTAAGTGATCGTTTTCCTTAAGTAGTCTTAAATGTGCAATCTAGTCAAATATGAGAGGAAATTGCCCACAGCTCGAAAAGAAGAAGAAAAAACATGGAGGTGGTAAAATGGGGGGTAAAGCTGGAATAAATTATGCAAATGACACAAAGGGCTTTACCACTTGAAAGCCTAATTTTCCTATAATCAGCACACTGTCGCCTAATATTTTTTTCTCACCTCTTATTAAAAGTGACTGTTCTTCTGCCGACCATCGCGGTTCTATCTGTCGGTGGCGCCGTGGAAGATGGAGTGCGGCCCCGCCACACTAAATGCTAAAGCATTTTGCCAGAGCTTTTTAGACGATGGTTACATTCCCACACAAGTAATTACGTGAACGCAGCGTCCAGAAAGAAGGTTTAATTATACAGTAATCGTCTGTGATGGACACTAGGAAGTGGCGAGAAGCGCCAGACTGCAATCCATCAATGCCAAACCTCTGGCCAGTTTTAATTCCTCCTCATTTGCATCCTAACCTCCACACCAAGTTGTGCAAATGCTGTTAAATGTTAATAGGACCTGTCTCGCCACTCAAAACCAAAGCGTTTTTTTTTTTTTGCCGGTCACAGTCTCTGCCTCCTCCCTTTTCAGCTTCATCTCGTCTTTCATGCCGCCGTCTTTGCGCCGTCTTCCCTCGTTTCGCGCCACCCTTCCTCACATCTCCCCCACCCCTCATTTCCCTTTCCCATACCTCGCAGGCCTCGCCGCGGAGGAGGCACGGAGCGGTCACTGATGCACTAATTGGGAGCAACACTTACAGTTTTATCTCCCCCCGCCGCTAATAGCGGTCTGCACTGAAGCAGCTCACCTTAGCGAGAGGAATGGGTGGAAGAGCTGAAGGTAGTGGAAAGTGTGTGTAGATGTGAGTAAGGGAGGGGTAGTCAAGGCCTTGAATGAGAAATTCCTCCGTGCAGACCACAGCAGAGACTCAGTGTGAGATTGGGCCCTCAAGCCATCATGGTTAATCCACATCCCGCTGGACCTCAGACTCAATTCCTTGCTTCATTAATTGAAAACGATGGCCTTTTTTTTTTTTTTTTTTTTTTTCTTGTGTGTGAATAAAACACGGAGACATTTAGAAGAAGGGGGGGTGCGGCGATAAAGCATTTTGTCTGGTTTTGTTCCTGAAGTCGCTGCAATCTCATTATGCCTCTGTGCTGCATTTCAAAATCATCTTTGTCTTGATTGTCTCGCAGCGTCGAGAGAGATAAATACACACAGCGCTTTGCTGTGCTCATGCAAGGACTGTTTTTCAGCGAATCATTTGAAGTCTTATCAGCCTTTATGGAAATAAAGCCTTTGCTTAATAAACTGTTTCACATGCTTTGGGAGAGTAGCACATAAACACCTTTTTTCTCCCGACAACGCCATCATTAGCGCATCTTGTTCAATGCTTTACGCATAATTGGAATCAACATCTATTGTTCGTGTTCTTGACCTTCCACTTGTTTTCCAGCAGACACTCAGAAACATGGTATTACCGGAGAGAGGGAATCTTAACTAGGACAAAGCATGCTAAGTGCCTCTGCTTTGTTTTATCAGGGGCACACTGCTTCACTTTGAATGTAGCTTGAAAACTAATACCTTTCTGATTTAATGACGGAAATACCAGCGCGTTGTTGCATATTCTAACGCGCAGCTGAAATGGACCGTATTGTATTTCCTATTTGCTGCGACACACTGGTGACATCTGTGCACAACAACAAGCACTGAAAGGGAAACAATTGGCAAGTTTCACAAATAGTCCCTTGCTTTCAGTAACTTATAGATAATGGTCCACAAAACAGATCAGAATGAGTGTATATTTGCATATATTTACCCATTAATGCAGCGTGTGGTTTTCAAAACTGCTAAACTTGATTCATTACCAAGAGAACACAGGAGAGCTATCCCCGATGTCGAGCCGGTTGAGTAGTCTTGACTTTTAAGGATCGGTTAATCAATTGGCTTATCAATATCAATCTGAATACATTTTCATGACTGTTAAATGACAGATTTATTTGCATTCTACTGTTATGGCCTTATCAGAATTGTGCTGCTGATAGACACTGTACCATCATATCAGAACTTTGGAACTTTCTGGCGTATCCATGGACAACTCACCGCCTTTTGGACCTCCTATGCATGTATGTATTATGATGTCATTGTGTGTTGTGAGGTCTTTTTTTGCATCTTTTACATTGTGCCCCCAGCCAGGACATGGTGTGAGCTGATTTTTTTTTTTTAGTTTTTTTTTTTTTAACTTCCTCCTCCATCGTGTTCTCTTTTCCTCATCTACTCTGTATGTTGTACGTAACAGGTCTCTCTTGTAAATGAGTCCCTGAGGCTATGGGAACTAACCTGTATAGATAAAGGTTGAATTAATGAATTTCAATAATTAAAGTATTTGCATTTTGAAACTTAGAACAGATTTACGACAAAGTATCTAGTCAAAAAAAAAAATCCAGGAGCTAAAGAAATTGCCATTTCACATAAAATGCAATGCGAACCGGAGCAACTGAATGGCTTTGCAGGAATTTGCAGAAGCTTAAACTAAGTTTTTCAAATTAAAACAAGCAAAAATCAAAACTGAAAGCAGCAGAGCAGATGGTCAAACAAGAGTACTGTATACAGCACATTTTACACCCGTTGACAAACTAATAGCAAATTTGACCTTGATTTGTGACCTTGACCTTAAAGCTGGGGTGGCTGAAAAGATCACGCGACATGCTGTCTAGTGGTGGTATAAACGTGCATCAAGTTTAGTTAAATTATCTTGAGCAAACCAAAAGTTACAGGTGGTGCGATTAAATACCTTGTTTAAACTTTGACCTTGATTTGTGACCTTTATGATGAAAAGCGTATAATGCACTCTGGCTAGGAGTGGTACAAATTTGCATCAAGCTTTGTTAAATTACCTTGAGCGGCTCAAAAGTTATGCCCCGGACACCACAATCAAAAGGTGACTATTGTCACTTGCATCACATGTGGTACACGAGGTGGAACAATTGTGCACTCATGGTCCCAGTTATGACCAAAAATAGTAAAAATGTAAAGTATAAAAAAAGCAACCGTATACGAGGATTTAAGATATACCTTAAACAATAGTAATGTTATATAATGTAATATGGTAATATAATACGTAATATAATACGGTGTATTAAACAGCAGCCTGAAAATAATATGTCTGTCCTTCGATGGACATTTAACAATGAGCAGAATTAAAGTTAAAAGGATTGCAATGGTAGATAAAATAAAAGAAGCTAAATGCTAGCTGAAAGTAACAAAAGGCACAAAGAAGAAATATTAAACCAGTAGCTAGAACATTGCTTGTCAAAACACACACAAGAATTACTAAAAATCACAAAACACAAGCTAAAATGATCAAACTGTCCACAAAAATTAGAAAAATGCTTGCTAAAATGAATTAGTTAGCTAAAACATTAGTTAGCTAAACATAGCAAAATGCTACAAATGTTAAATCAGCATTTGCACAAATGTTAGTATGATGGAATTAAGAAAAATCAGTACAAATAATTTACTGTATTTATTTGGAAACAAAATACGTAATAGCAGAACTGCACCACTTTTGTGATTTCTAAAACTTTTTTTTTAACAATGCAAATATTTAGCAAAGTTCCCGCCAAATTTCTTTGAAAATTAAACAAGGCTATGCTAATGTTAGTTTTTATTTTATTCTTTTTTTTTTTTTTTTTTTTAATTTTTCTAGTTCTACTGTAGTTTGTAATAATATTGGCTTTGTTCAACAAAAAAATATTTTTGCATTTGAATAAAAGTTGCAAACGCTGTACAAATTAGTTTATTTTCCTAATTTTCTGTGTTAGCATGAATACAGGGCTTCACTTCTGCTGATGTATAGTGAACCGAATCATCTCCCTTGCAAATAGTGGTCTTGATCATGCTAATTTATTATTATGTTAATGGCATTCATCTTTATTAATGCATGATGTTGGCATATTGATAATGCATTGCATTTATTGATATGCAAATCCAAATTTAGAGGCTTATTAAATGACATTCTGGATTAGAAACTGAAATAAGCTTTGATTCAGGAAAATGGGAGGTAATAACTAATAACATGTTTATACATGGTTTCAGAGATATTCTTTAAGTTTTCCAGTTTTCTGGGCACAAAATCTGATTCCTTGGCTAAATGTTTTTTGATGTCCACCTTCCTCACTTCTTTTTTTGTTGTTGTTGTCAGGTTGGTGAAGCTTGCAGAGCGTTCACAGGCGCTCGGGGACGGGCTGTCGTGTTACCGGTGAGTGGCAGACCGACCAACTGACAGCCTGTGAGGTTATCTCGGGAGGATTTTGACGGAGGAGGTGTCGCTGAGTGAACTATCAGGGACTCTGTGATGTGCATTAGGCTCTGCAAGAGACCTCCGGAAAAAAGAAACAATGTGTGTGTTCTTATTTTTGAAGGTGGAAGACAATATGAGCGGTTGTTACCCATCACAAATGATGGACAGGTTGATATGACTCAATTTCTGTTTTCTGTTTTTTTATTGCAATACGCGATGATGATGTTTTCCCGCGCTGCCAGGAGATCCCCTCTTTGCTGTGTCTCATCCACAGTGTTTTGAGTACCTGTGTGAATTTTCTCTCGGCCAGAAAGCAGCGCTGCACACAACCACCGATGGAGACATCCAATTAGTAGCAGTCAAGCTGCGTTAGCCTAGTTAGGAACACACACCTACACAAACACACATGCGTGTCTCGGATTTACAAACACACCCGTTCGGGGAGGGATCGGATGCATATAACCACTTGCTGTTTCCACATGGGTAGGCTCAGTGGGGTTGGGGGATGGGAGACATTTGCGAGTAGAGTGAGACCGTGGCGGTAGCGCCGGTGGTAGAAGCAGCAATGTCGTGGCAATTTCCCCCAATCGTGTGTTCTGGGAATGACTTCATTAGGAGGGCCCGAAGACGTCCGGCGGCCTGGGAATTGCAATTGCGATGGGGGGGACTGGAGGGAAGAACGTAGCAGTGGGAGAGTCCTGAATCTCTCTTTTATCTGGCAGGTGATGGAGAGATTCAAATCAACAGCTGTCAGTCAGGGAGGGGGGTCTAAGGGCCAAAGCCTCCAGCAGTGGGGGAGGATGGAGGTGGAAGAGCTGTTGGACAGGAGATGACCTGACTGATGAGGTGAGCGTGAAACCTGGGGTACACCACAAGATTTACCCCTTGAATTGTAAACACTACTGAAGCATCTTTAAACATCTAACTTTAAGTAAGATCAAGGAATAGATATTAAAAAGCCTTATTATACAAGTTTTAACTAATGATTTTTAAAAATACAATGAAGAGGCCTGTCTAATATTTAGAGGAAGAGAATTCCACAAATTGGGAGCCCTGGCCATAAAAGCCCTACTTCCTTCTGTCACCAGTCGAGCTCTGGGAGTGGAAAGTAATAACAGATTTAAGTATATGAGATTGTAAGAATTGATATAGGGGGTAAGAAGCTCAGATAGATATGATGGTACAAGACCATTCAGGGATTTAAAAACAAACAATACGTTTTTTAAGTAAATTCTAAAAACCACAGGGAGCCAGTGCAATGAGGATAGAACAGGAGGGATGTGCTGATATTTATGGGATCTTGTGAGAACTAGCTGCATTGTTTTGTACTAGTTGAAGACAAGAGAACTTTGGGGCAGACCAGAAAATAAAGAGTTACAATAATCAAGATGACAGGAGACAAAGGTATGAATAAGAGTTTCTGCATCGGTTAAAGAGATAAATGCTCTGATTTTGGCGATATTCCTAATTTGGGGAGAACAAAATGACGTTTTAGTGACATTCTTAAAACGTTTTGAAAAACTAAGATCAAAATCAAAGGTCACTTCCAAATTTCTGGCTTCTTGAGTGCAGTTAAAACCAAGAACAGAAAGGGACTGAACTACTAAATACTTTTTGGCCTTGGGTCCAAACACCATCACCTCAGTTTTATCATTGAGTGAAATACAATTATCAGACATCCAGGTTTTGATGTCTATAAGACGGGGTGGGGGTGGGGGGGGGGGTACGTTTATTGAGAGTAGAGAGGACTTTTGGGTTAATAGCCAAATAAATCTGAGAATTGTCTGCATAGAAGTGGAGAGACGTTGGATTTATGAATAACTTGACCAAGTGGTAGCATGTAAATGGAAAATAATAGTGGGCCAAGAATAGACCCTTGGGGAACACCACAGGTGAGAGAAGCTGAGCTGGAGGAATTATTGCCAGAAATTACAGAAAAAGTTCTGTCATAAAGATATGATTTGAACCACGTCAGATCAATGTCTCTTACACCTAACCAACAATTTAGTCAGGTGGCTGACGAGACCGATCCCGGAGCGGCAGCCTCGGCCACAGCGGCTGCAAGTGAATGTGAATGTCTGGTCAGGAGTGGGAGTGGGTGCTCGGGTCTTTCTCCTTAAAACAATACGGCGTAACAACAGCAGCCCGATGTATGTCAGGCATTATCATGTATTATCATATATGTAGCTACCTGGTCATCATAATTCATTTAGTCTCAGTGTTCTTCACTGCACAACATATATCATGTACATTAAAGCTGATTTTACTACTTGAGAAATACTTATTTATATGAATTCATCGTAGTTGTTCGGTTATATTCTGCCATGTTGTCGTTTACTATATTTCTTTTGGACCTTGTAAATACCCTTTTTTTCCTTCACTTTTTGGTACTTTATTTTGTACCCTTATTGCATGCCTTAGTATTTATTAATTTTATTTATTTTTTCCAGCAAGTCAAACTGGTTCTTTTCATCCTTAACATTTCATTGCACTGTTGACCTTGTGTTAACCTGCATATGACAAATAACATAAAGTCAGCTTTTTTTTTTTTAATAGATCACAGTAAAATCCAGCAGAAACTATTTAACTTTTTTTTGTCTCTTTGGTTATTTAGATATCAGTTAGACCGTTTGCCATGCCTAAACGGTATATTTTAAAGTAAATAAAAGCTCTAGAGGTAGACTCACTGCGCTGCTGCTGTTGGGAGACTTTCTGGCTGCTCAAAACTGTGGGATAATTACGAGAAAATATATCCTTTATTTATTTATTTATTTTTCTCAATCTGATTAAATCCCGAGTGTTTGCAACCAGTTAGCCTTGTAGCTTCAATCTGAACTACCAGTAAACAAATCCCAGATGACCTGACTGACCATTGTTAGATGTTTTACCTGGTTGATCGAGCATGAACTTTGATGTCTTGAACCACTGTGGCTGTGGCTGCCTGGGAGGAGTCGACGGGGGAGAGGACAGCCCCTAGAAACCATCTTATCACCATCAAACTGGTTGGTCCACTGTAGGAGTGTACTGCTTGGTGGGGAAAACAGTTTGTATGTGACTCCTCAGACTGATGAAGCCCTTTGGATGAAGGGCGAAACATCTGTCAACCAAAATAAAATAAATAAAATTATCCAGATGACCTGAATGAACATTGTTGGATGATGGTTCAAGTTTTTAAATGTAAAGTTTATATTGCTAGTATCACTGGTTAAGATTCAGATTTTTATTGCTCAGTTTCAACGTTTGCTAGAGGAAATTCCGACTTTTGACATTTTAAAATGTAAATTTGGCGGAACTGTGTTTACCCTGTTAGTCCAACCGCAGTCCCTTGAATGGCCTTATAGGAAAAATTATTTGGACAAATTATTACTGTAGAGTGTGTCGTTTAAATAATAGTTTTTAGAAAATACCTCTAATACTGGCACCATGGTAAAAGTTCATGTCGACGAGAGATGTGCATCACCAAAGGATGTACATGGCCATTGGATAGAAAGCAATGTGGGAGGGGTTTCAGTGACATAAATGTCACCTGATTAAGATGCATGTCAAAATATGATGACATCAGCAGTCCACAATCTATCATTGTCCTTATTTGAGCGTCAGCCATGTCCAAAGTACAACCCCCCACATATGCCATCCCTTTCAGATTGTCTGAAAATTTAACAGATTTTCCCCCATTCTTCTTGGTTGTGGCCATACAGAGAAATTCTTCCAAATTTGTGAAAAACGCTGTTTCAAATTCATTTAACGTCTATCGGTCTTATTTTCATTCAACATTGTCACATGATTGTGATAAATTCACTCTAACTCGTCATGTAAACAAAGATCTGCATGTCTAAATCTATATTTATCCCTATATCTCAAGTGATACTGCAATTGCGAGACTTGGTTCGCGCACCAAAGTTCATCGTTGGAATGTCATTGCTACTGCGCGCAGTGATCAACCGAGATATTTTTCGTAGAGCTGTTGTGTGGTGATAAAAGAACAGGAACTCTTAATGAGACTGAAGTACGGTGGGCGGTATGTTCCTGAATGGTAGGAGACGTTTACTCGAATAACTGTGCCCAAGATGCATGACGCTTATGCACACTGTACAGTTTGTGTTCACGATATAAAAGTGGCGACTTCTGGAGTTTACGATTTTAAAGAGGGACTTAACCCACGGTGAAACGGTAGCTCCGCCCCGAGACGAGATTCAAAAACTGCAAAGTGGGCG
>JARVGV010000713.1:9184602-9198427 GCA_031762435.1 Hypsolebias longignatus
TGTACAACTTTCTACACACATTCCAGGGAGTTTATCAGTTAAAAAAAGTTAATTTTGGGTTTAGTTCCTCTTTAAAGACCAATTCAAGTCCAAATTACAACAGCAGAATGCAAATCAGATGCAAAACCAGCCACAGGGGGTATTTTCAGTTGTATAAATCTACATGTTGCAAATAAAGTTTGTGACGTGAGAGTACTAAGGTTTTTTTGTGTGAATTGTATAGATTTCTGAAGGTCAACATGCAGGTACACATCCGAAGGGGTTGACACGTATGGACTCCTTCACCTCCTTTAACCACCATCTACCGCATCCTGACTCGTGTCCCACCCATCCCCCACCGTCTCTGCTCCACCAGTCGCAGGCTTCTAGAGGCAGCGAAGAGGGAGAAGCTCAGAGTGGATTTAATGAGATTAAACAGTTTTCATGCTCAATGAGAAGATGATGTTATGATTGATCCAAGACAGTCAACACTTTATCTGGACACAAATGGAACCGTCTGTCACGAAGTCTATTGAGTCATCGATATAGGCTGCAGTTATTTCTCTTTCCCCCTCCCTCCTGGATCGTTTACAGTGAGTAATCATCTGTCTGGTCGCTCGCGTCTCGGGGGTTTGATCGGGTAGCACTTCTGAACAGTGGCGGAAACCTGCCTGACAATCCAACAAGGCGCTCACTGACGACCGAGAAGGCCCCATTATGTCGGCTGCCTGTGGCCATACCAGAAGGCTTTTCTTCTCCGCGCTCTCGCCTCTACGTAGCGCACAGCAGTAAATAAATCACAGCGCAGACTGTTCTTATCGATTGGCCCTGCTCCAAGCTTCTTCTTCTTTTTTTTCTTTATCCTTCATGTCTGCTTGTTCTTCTCTGCAGGTTGAATTGTTGCTTTATGTATTGAGGAGTGTGAGACTGTCAAAACACAAAGGCATGGGGGTCAGAACAGAGAGGAGGCTGGGAAAACAGGGAACACTCCGACTGCCTGACCCACGCTCATGCTACACAGTTAACCTTTGATTAGGTTTGGTAATATTTGGAAAAAAATCTATTAAAATCAGTGTTTTTCACTCGGAAAGACCTGCGTCTTGCTGGGATTACTTTGTTTGGGTCACTGTTTCTTTCATCCATCCATCATCTTCCGCTTGTTCCGAAGTCGGGTCGCAGGAGCAGCAGGTTCAGCTTCAACGGGGAGGCCCCAGACATTTCCACAGCCACCTCTTCCAGCTCTTCTGGGAGGGACTCCAAGGCGTTCCCAGACCAACTGAGAGACGGAGTCTCAAGCATGTCCTTGGGCATCCCAGAGGTCTCCTGCCACCTCAACTGGCTCCGCTCGATGTGGAGGAGCAGCGGTTCTACTCCGAGTCTCTCCCAGATAACTGAACCTCTCATCTCTAAGGAAGAGTGCAGCTTTCCTGTGGAGGAAAGTAATTTCAACCAATTGCGATGTCGTTCTTTTGGTCACTACCCAAAGTTCGTGACCATTGGTGAGGGTAGGTGCTTGCTTTACAGCTCAGCTTCTTCTTCACCACAACAGACCAGCACAAAGTCCATAATACTGTAGACGCTGCACCAATACATCTGTCAATCTCGTGCTCCATTCTTCCCTCGATCGTGCACAAAATCCGACTCCTCCACTTGAGGCAGAACCTCACCCCCAACCCAAAGAGATCATTCCACCCTTTTCCGACTGAGGACCATGGCCTCAGATGATTCTCGTCCCAGCTGCTTCACACTCTGTTTCTTTGAAGTAGTTTATTTACAATAAATAAAATTTAAAAATCGGATTTTAAAGCGATAGGCAATATGTTAAATATTCAGAAAACAATCTATGTCAAATCCTAATTGTTTGCGTAGCCTTAAATGTAAATGGTTAAACACTATTTAATGGTTCAAATGTTTGTTATATTGTATTATTGTGCAATATTTAATTCAACAATAAATTTGGAGTACTCTGAATTATTGTTTGTGTATTTATATAATGATAAACAATTAAGTAAAGTAAATCATGTACATAGATCATCAATACACTGTATTAATTGCATGTATTTACTAAACTATTTGTGGTATTAATAGTGATTTTGATATTAATACTAGAAAATGATGTTAATATTGATCTGTTGTACAGGCCAGGTTTCCTATGATGGTGAGCTACCACCAGGCTTCAGGCCCAAAGAACCCAGAGCTGGAATAACTGGATCTGTTTAGTGCAGTAGGAGACGCTATGGCCTGCTCCCTCCACAAACCCAAGAGCCTTTACATTTACTAAAGGCCACTAAAAAGACTTATTTAGTCTTTATTGACTTATTGAACTGTTTAAACCCCTTGAACTTATCTGGACTACTGCTCTGGCCTTGATATCTCATGAACAGTGGGATTAATACCAGCGTTTGGATTTAGTCTGGATAATTTGGGAGATCTGTTCATCTATCTATTGAAATAATTTGCGTTTACTGAAATAATGAACTGGGTCAAACATTGGTGACAGTTTTTCTTTAGTATATAACCATTGTAAATAACTTCTCGACTTTAGTACAAATCACCTTATGCACCATTTTCCTGTTTTTCTTTCAACTTTTATTTATAGGATATTTATAGGAGATGAAGGCAGCAGACCAAGAAGTGATTTAAAGATGAAAATGTACAGTGAGAGAGTCTGCGTGAAGTTAACCAGTGAATACAGGGTGCAGTGGTGGGTACTATAGTTACAGCCAGTTATGAATCTTAATGCACCGTGATAGACATCATCTAGCATCTGCAGGGTGCTTATAGAAGTGTTCATGTAAATAATGTCATCATAGTCAGTGGCCGGAAGGAAAGTAGCAGTTACAAGGTATTTCCTAGCATTCAGAGTTAAACAAGATATATTTCTGAAAAATAAACACAATTTTAATTTCAATTTCTTTATCAAGTTTTCAACATGAGCCTTAAAAGAGAAATGTGCATCGATCAATCGAGAAATTCAGTAGGAACACCATTCATAGATAAGATAGAAGGAAGGACTGCTGGTACCAACCTCTTGTTTGAAAACAGCCCTTTGGTTCTATCTATCCATGGTTCTTAAGCACCAGTTTTAGACGGAACAAGTCTGACTGGATGATGTCGAATGCAGACTAAAAGCTGGAAAACCCTAACAACTGATTTAGCGTTGCAATAAACAACTGTATCGTCGGCATAGAAATGTAAGGATGCAACAGGAATGTTCTGACCTACATTATTTATGTAGATTTTCACGCTTCTCAATGTTAGGCCATCCTAATTCTGATTAGGCAACAATGGTGTACCACAAGGCTCAGTTATTGGACCCACTCTCTTTACAAACGTTGAAAATGTTCTCCCTCCAAAGTGGGGCACAACATGAAAGTTATAAGATGACTGGGTTAGAGCTACTGTACTAATTTTAGTAGGTTATAGGGAAGAGGAGTTTGATATAGTCATCATTGTATGTTCCCATACTGTAGTTCTCTGCATTTAACCCATCACATGTGAGATACACCCAGGGGGAGCAGTGGCCAGGGAGCAATTAAAGATTAGCTGTCTTGCTCAGAGACATCATGACATGTGGGAATGGCTGGTAGTCGAACCGCAACTTTTTGGTCCCAAGTCAGCTGCCCTACTGCTACCCTATCTCAGCCCCTGAACATAGCAATATAGTGTTGATGAAGGTGACCATTTCTTACCATGTAGACCTTTAAAAACCCGGTCTTTTTGTATTTGTTTCTTCTTACGTCAGTTTTCACGTGCCTTGCCTGCTGTTTAGTAGTTCATCAAGAGAATCCCACTGACTCCCTGTTGTCAGGAGGGCCAACCTGAGCAGCGAGCGCTCTCACATTGTTACTCGCTCAGTTGGGATCAGAAGCACAGAGAACAGAGGAGGCAATGCCTTCCTCTTTCCTATCTTAAAGCTGCGCTTTCTGTCAATTGAAACGCTGACTCAGATGAACACGTTGTTCTCTTGGTTTTAGTTCTTTCACATAAAATGGGTTACAGAGCCAAACTTTCTTCGTCTTGATTGAATATAATCTATCCTGATTGCGGGCTATTCCTCGGATCGTTATTTTCTCATCTCCTCATCATACCATTGTCTTTGAAAGGTCCGGGGGAAAAAAGCTGCCGCATCGATTAGGCAGGCATGCATATTGATCCGGCCAAATTTGCATGGGAATCTGTTCCATTTGAGCTGCGAGATCATAATCGATCAGATGGGATAAAGCCTGTATCTGGCCTTCGGGAGGTTAAGGTGAAAATTAATTTGCTTGTTTGTTAGGTACATTTCAATGTTGTAATTAAGTCTTTCAAATGATTAGAATGTAAAACAATCGAGCAATGAATGTGACTTTGATCGCTTTTCTTTGTTTTTTTTTTATAACACAGTCTGTTTGTCTGATGACCGCACTTCTTGAATACCAATGAAATCAAAACGTCTTCTAGTCAGCTGACTCAAAACATCTATTCAAAATGTTCTAGTTGGAAATTGTCAGAGCACGGTAAATGTTTCTCACACACATGATTTGTCCACCTCGCTTCTTCAGTGTCAAATAATAAACGAATAGAACATTTTCAGGAGTTACGTTGAGCTTTCTTGAAGGAATGCCAAAGTTTTACACAGAGCTCTTGTGCGATTTATTAACGCTCCGAGTATGTGTTCAGTATCACTCATGGCTACTACTGCCCCAAAGTTTAGGTAAATGTCATCCACCACTGTTTGTGTGTTCATGTGTCTGTTATAAAAAAAAAGCAAATCATTGAATTTACGTGTACAACTGATCAATATTTGGAGTCAACACAATTGGTGATGACTACACGACCAAATAACCTCAAAAAACACATAAATGGGTATAATTCAGCCAATCTTATAGAGATTGAGCTAAACTTTGGTCTTGTAGTAGCTGAGAGTCATACCCATCACATATTTTAAACGCTGACAGATTGTGCAGATTTTATTGAAACATTCAGGAATTAATCAATGAATGCATGTCTACAATGGCTGTCACAGCCCAGTGTCCCTGGAAAACACAAAAACAGCTGTAATTTGGTCAAATGTGGTAGCATTTAAACTGATAGTAGCTGAGAGTCAATCATATTAAATAATTGGGACGTGAGATCTTGTGACGTTGCGTGAGATTTTCAAGGTTCAACCAAAACGTTGACTCAGAACCTGAGTCTGCGTCTGTGCCACGGAAGGCGGCGGGTGATAACCGTTCTTTCCAGGGATTTTTCGTGTTTGAGGTTTTACCGCTCCCAAAAGGCCATGGGGGGAGATTACAAATGCAATGAGGGAGCAGCAAATTCTTAAGGGGGCCTCTTCCATGAACCCTAACACCCTTAAAGGGCGACTTCAAGAAGTATCCAGGTGTTGCGTTGCGAGCGGGTAACATCCTTCCAAGCAGGCAAGTGTATTTCATCAGAGGCTGGGTCGGGGTTTGCTGTATCGACAGCTGGACCGACGCCATGGGTCTGAATGTACAGTTTTGCGTGTGTGTGTGTGTTCGTGCGGCGGCTCGAAGCCTTCTGGACAGGGCCGAGGGTCAAGGGGAGCGCTAACACACTCTCCTTGTCAGCGGCAAGGGTAATTACTCCTGGCTGAAATTACTCAACATTTGTTTATAAGCTCCCCTGAGCTCACTGCAAATAGATTGTCTGCTCATTTCCTGTAATGTCGTTTTAGTGCAACTCTGAATGTTCCTTAAAGTTTTTTATATTAAAGTTTTAATTTTGTGGTGGCGCATAGATTAGAGGTGGGCCTGTGGTCAGAAGATCGTTGGTTCAACTCCCCGTACCGACAACATAAAAAATGTGGGTGGGAAATGTGTAACACCCACACCTGCCTCCACCCACATTTGCCCCACTCTGGGCCCTTGAGCAAGGCCCTTAACCCTCACCATCTGCTCCCCTGGGTGCCTTAGAAGGCAGCTCTCTGCTCCGCAGAGAGGGCTCAGTGGTCTGTGGTTGTGTCTGGAAGGCATCCGGCGTAAAAACAATCACCAAGTCTTCATGCAACTTAGTTTGCTGTGGTGATGCCTGAAGAAGGGAGCAGCCAAAAGAGAGAGAGACAAAAATTATTGGCAAATAAAAGAAGTGATTCCCAAATTGCTCCACAGCCGCATTCTATTTGTTCTATTCCTTACTGACTGTGATAACTAAACGTTCACACTTTGTTTTCCTGGTTTTTAATGTTCTGAAAGGTTTATTTTGCATGGCAACAACGCAGATATGCATCAAAACGATTGACTAATTAAGGCAATCTGCTTGCTCATTTTAGTATTATCTAGACTAGTCTTTTGCTACTTTAGTTTCTAGTTAGCCTTTTGATTCTTTTACCTAATCTCTTGCTACTTTTCGCTTTTGTTTACTGTTTTGATGCTTTATTTTCTAGCCAGCCTTTTGATACTTTTATCTAGCTTATTGTAACATTTAGCTATAGCTTTTTGCTACTTTAACGTTTCGCTACCCTTTAGCTACTTTAGCCTTTCTTTAGCAGTTTGCTACTTTTAGCTAGCCCCTTTCTACTCAGCTATCAGTGACTCTTTGGCTCATTTTAGCTAGTCTGTTGCTTACTTTAGCTAGCTTTTTACTTCTTTAGTTTTTTGCAAGGTATTTGCTGCTTTTAACTACCCTGTTGCTACATTTAACTAGCTTTTTGCTACTTTAACTTTTAGCTACCTTTTTGCTACTTCTTAGCTTTTAGCAAGCCATTTTCTGCTTGGAGCTAGCCCCTTTCTACTCTTAGCAATCAGTGAACATTTTGTCACTTTTAGCTAGCCTTCTGCTACTTGGGCTTTTAGCTGGCCTCTTTCTGCTTTTAGCTTACAGCAAACCTTGATACTATAAGCTAGCCACTTGCTACTTCTACTTAGCCCTTTGCTACTTTACTTTCTAGCTAGTTTTTTGATACATTTATCCAGGTTTTTGCTACTTTAATTTTTAGCTAAAATTTTGCTACTTTAATCTAGCTTACATTTACCTAGCATTTTGCATCTTTAATTTGTAGCTAATCCTTTACTACTTCAATCTAGTTGTGCTACATTTAGCTAGCCTTTTACTACTTTAGTTTTTTGCAAGCTATTTGCTGCTTTTAACTACCCTGTTGCTACATTTAGCTAGTTTTTTGCTACTTTAACTTTTAGCTACCCGTTTCCTACTTCTTAGCTTTTAGACTCTTAGCAATCAGTGAACATTTTGCTACTTTTAGCTAGCCTTTTGCTACTTGGGCTTTTAGCTGGCCTCTTTCTGCTTTTAGCTTACAGCAAACCTTGATAGTATAAGCTAGCCACTTGCTACTTCTACTTAGCCATTTGCTTATTTACTTTCTAGCTAGTTCTTTGATAGTTAAATTTCTAGCTAATACTTTGCTACTTTTAATCTAGTTTTATGCTACATTTAGCTAGTCTTTTGGTACTTTAGCATTTTGCAAGTTATTTGCTACTTTTAACCAGCCTATTGCTACGCTTAGCTTTCAGTGAACCTTTGCTACTTTTATCTAGCCTCTTTCTTCTTTATTATGCCTTTTTGAACTTTTAGTTAGCACTTTGCAACTTTTAGCATTTAGCTAGGGTTTTGCTCCTTTCTACATATTTTAGCTGTAACTCAGTTTCAGCTTCATTTTGACAGTAAATGTTACTCATTTTGTTCAGACTGTATCTGAGAAGAACTGGAGGATGTTTACGAGCTGATTCTTAGAAAAGTAACATTTTTAATTAAACATGTTTTAATCCTCCTGCTGCCATTTGTTTTCAGCCTTTCACAATAAGAGTTCGAAATACATTTTTCTGCCACTAAAATTTACACTTTAAAAAAATCCCATTTTCTTTCTCCTTCTGAACACTCCCTCTCTGTCATCATCCCACATGAGAGTTTATTTGTAAAGCTAAAATTAAATTTGTTAATCCGTTACTGGTTTCTGACTCACCTTCATTCCTCTGCACCAACATTAGCTGAAATTTTTTTATTTTTTTATCATGCGAACAAAGAGGAGAGAGGCCGAAAGTAAAAAGCACTTCAAGTCGAGGTCCCTCCATGTTATTGTATGAGATGGTTCCTGTCAGAAATGACAGTTTGAAACACTTGACCCGCAAAAATGAATTCTTGGCCGGGGCCAAACGACAGCCCAAAACTAATTCGTTCTTTTGAGACGATGAGGCAGGAGGAGGAGGAGGAGTGACACGAGGAGCGGCTGAGTGAGGAGACGAAGAGGCATGTAAAAGTTTGATGAATAAATAAAAAGAAAATCAATGCATCTGTCCTGAAGTTCAGAGGTAGATTTTAAAAACTTATCAACCGCAAAGTAGAAGTTCTTAAACAGCTAAATAGCGAGACTTGAACCAGCTAAAGATGCTGAACAAGCTGTAGATCTTCGTGTAAATTAATGTGGGAACAAGTCTTTACAGAAATGTAACCTTTAAAGTTTGACTCGTTTAGAGGGACGTACAAACTTTACTTCTTGTTCAAGTGAGCTGAGAACTTTTCTAATCCTTGAAAAACATTCTGCTCTTTGAAATCTTCAGATACGTGCCTCATTTTTATTAGCTTTTAGCTAATGTTTATCATGTTTGTCTTGAATATTTTTAAGTTTATCTTTGCAACTGTTTTTGCTCATTTTAATTTTTGCCCACTCTGCTTTTAATTTTAGCTTTTGTCTTGCTAGTTTTATTATTTTGGGTATTTTTTTTAAAGTTTTTTTTAGCTTTAACTACTGTTCTATTTGACTAGTTTTAGTTTTTGTCTTGCTAGGTTTAGATTTTGTTAAGCCAATTTTAGCTCCTATTTTTCTACTTTTAGCAACTTTATGCAGGTTTTAGCATTCTGCTTTTTGTTTAGCTAATTATAGCCTTTGTTTAGCTAGTTTTAGCTTTTGTTTTGAAGTTACAGCTTGTGTTTAGTCAGTTTTAGCTACTGTTTTGCTACTTTTAGCTACTTTTGCAAGTTTTCCCTTTTAGCTTTTATGTTTTGCTTATGATAGCCCTTGTTTAGCAAGCTATTTGTCTTGCTAGTTTTAACGTTAGCCAGTTTTAGCAACTGTTTTGATATTTAGCCAATTTTTGCAGGTTTTAGCATTTGGCTTTTTGTTTTGCTAACAATAGCTGTTGTTTAGCTAGTTTTAGATCTTGTCTTGCTAGATTTAGCTTTTAGATTTAGCTACTGTTTTGCCACGTAGCTATTTTTTGCAGGTTTTAGCTTTTGGCTTTTGTTTGGCTAATGATAGCTTTTGTTTAGCTAGTTTTAGATTTCGTTTAGCCATGCTGTTTTGCTACATTTAGCCACTTTTTGCAAGTTTTAGCTTTGTGTTTTTCTAATGATAGCCTTTGTTTATCTAGTTTTAGATACTGTTTGGCTAGTTTTAGCTACTGTTTTGTACTTTTTGCAGGTTTTAGCTTTTGTATTTTGCTAATGGTAGCCTTTGTTTAGCTAGTTTTAGATTTTATTTGGCTATTTTTTGGCTACTGTTTTGTACTTTTTGCAGGATTTAGCTTTTGGCTTTTTGTTTTGCAAATGGTAGCTTTTGTTTAGCTAGTTTTATATTTTGTTTGGCTAGTTTTAGCTACTGTTTTGTACTTTTTGCAGGTTTTAGCTTTTGGCTTTTCATTTAGCTAGAATTGGCTTTTTGTTTTGTTAGATTTAGTTTTTAGCTATTGTTTTGCTTGTTTAAGCTATTGTTTTGCTCATTTTGGTTTTTTGTTTCGCTCATTTTAACACTAATTGAGCTCGTTTTAGCCAACCTATTTTAGCCATCATTCGTTTATCCACAGAAAATGCTTCGTTCAGTCGAATGTGTGAAGGTTTTATGTCAAATAAAAGTCTTGATGGACATCCATGAATAAAATGTCTTCATAGATCCATGAAAGGAAACGAGAAGTAAAAAGGAAGAGGTTACATTAACAGTAAAAACATAAAAAGATTAAAATCCGTTCAGAGAAAATGAAGTCACTGTTTTCATCTCCGAGTGCTCCAAGGTGGAAAATGTGGTCGTGTTTACGATAAGTGATTTGCTAACGATGATTGTGATTGTTTGCTTCTGTACTCCAGCCTCCCAACATATGCTGCTGTTATTGCAAGCTGCCATCCGGGCTAATTTGTCTTAATTACACTGAGTGTGTTTGCTGCTGCTGTCGGCGTCCTCCGAGACAGACAGACACGTTAGATAGAGTGGAGGGCGGGGAGCGCAACATCTGTCTACACGTTCACACCACCAACACACGCTTACAAACACAGGCGCGTATGAACGCCAACACGGATACAAACACAGTTCTGATTATAGAGCCTTGGTCCGACCACCTCACCACTATCCCTCAGTCCTTACCTCCCATGTCCCGCTAATGGCGGCCACCGCAGAGGTGACTGTGTGCGAATAAGGCCGTAGCGCCGACGGCCATCCATCACAAGGCCCCGGAGCAACATTACACCTCTGTAATGGCCCACTCTGGCCTTCCTTATGATATTAATCCACCGCCTCACAGCACTGATTTCATTTGTAAAGTGGTAAGGGGATAAAAACCTCTCTTTTTTTTCTCCACAGGGTGCTAACGGACCTCGACACAGAAACACATAAACATGCATGCTGTATAGGTAGCCTGATTATCACCTTGGTGTCCAGGTACACACACACACCGATATATGAAAAATAGGACAGCAGATGTACACACTTCGGCTGACTTTCTTCCCTGTCCGTTTTCCAGCAGAACCTCAGCGTCAGGGAGTTTAATTATAAAGAGTGGCCAGAGTCCAGCATACTGTGTATGTCAAACCAGCTTGGCAAGGTAGTAAAAGAAAATGACTGGTACGTGAGTCCACTTTGTGGGCCAAATAAGTGTGTATCAAGAAAACAGCCGTTAAAATGCTTGTTGGGATGTGAGGATGCATCAATCTCCTGAAGCGTTTTTACTTTGAGTAACTAAAAAGATGTTTGTTGGTAAATTCAGCCTCAAGCCAACGGTCACTTGAGGCTTTAAGCACTGCTGCAGTTTGGATTTAGTTCTACCACAGTCTAAACCTGTAGCAGCCCAGCAAACTGAGGCACAAATCACAATCCAGTTTCAGATCTTTAATGACTATTAGTGTTGACCCTCGGCTACTACCACACCAAATTTGAGCTCAAAATCTGTAAAACTGACAGTTGTAAGCATTTTTGTGTTTGCTAAAGTCAAGACTCCAAAAGTTAATATGTAGATTTAGTTTGACCTCGGCAGACAAAAGTTCAACCTTCGTGTAGGCAGGGGTGTGGCTAAAGATGGGCTATGCAGTGCATAGGCTCCGCCCACTTTTGGTAAGGCTCGCCCTTTTTTTGGAACTTTAATAATAAATAAACACGATTGTAGGCTACCAGGTACAAAATATTTTGAATAATATGTTTGACCTACAACATGTGCCTGAATCTGGGTCTTTTGGTTCAATGGGATTTGTTTGTTAGGACTACTAGGTGCATCTCCATACACTAAGGCTTCCATTGGTCCCATTGAATGAGCTCCACAAAAAAAAAAAAACATTTTTATTAGTCAGTGAGTAGAAAACATCACAGTTTGCAGTGGTGATGTACTCTCTATTCATCAGCTAATGTTTTACTTCAGATTTGTGAGGTAGCCGTGAAAATGAATTTCTGGTTTGACCAAAGGCTGCTTGATTTTCCTGTCAACAAAACAAACAAAAAATAAATAAATAAATAAAACATGATTAACTAATATTTTATTTCCCTATATATTACACCTTGACATAGCTGGTTCTTCTTCACCCCTTTACCACATTCCCCATTTTCCTGTGCAATCGACTCTAAGTACTTGATGTCCTACATCTTTGTGGCCTCTGCTTCTTTTAGCATCACGGTTCCACTGGCCTGCCTCTCATTCACACATGTTCTTTGTCTTACTATTGAAACTTTCATTCCTCTTCTTTCAAGTGTGTACTCCTACTTCTCAAAGTTCTCTTCCACCTGTTCTTTGTTTTCACTATACTGTAGATCAAGGTGTCATCTGCAAACTGTTTGACTTAATGAAGGTTATTGCTGGTCAACTCAAAGTAGAACATTTGTTAAACTAAACTTGCTGAAAGTTTCATGGCAATGCCTAAAGAACTGAAGAAATAATACCAGTATATAGCCATTTGGAAGCTACTTACTAGGAATGTGATGCTCTGAAACCAGACGGTGGAAAATATGTTCAAGTAACTTAAGTAGTTTTCAAAACTATTGTGGTTTATAACATTTCTCACATGAACTAGTGTTTATCTTGTAGTATGCAATGTTCTATTTGAGGTTTAATTATTTAGATAGAGGTACACTGTACCTTTTAAATATATTTATAGGAATACTGAACTCTGTGGGTGGAACTCTATAGGTGCCTTTAGACGGTTGAATTTTCCGACTCATGTATTTGTGGCTTTGTGGTGTCTGGGTAGGACTTGTCAAGCTGAGGTGACTTTGAACACCTGGGCTCTTTGTTTATCACACTATAAATACCTCTACCTCAGGCCTTGTGCTGATTTTAGCTCTTTTAATATATTCTCTCAGATTTAAAGACACTAAGTTTTATTTGACCATGTCATCGCTTTTATTTAATTTTTTTTTTTTTACTGTAGCCTTCTCATAGCAAATTTTATGCCTGTTGTTTTAACCTTTTATACAAGGAGTTTACTGTAAAACTACCATGAAAAGTGGCCTTCAAGCAGTGCCAGGCCTTTACTTTCCACAGGGATTGGAAGGAATTACAACTTTACCAAACCTAACAAGGCACAATTGTAACAAATGTTAGACAGATTCCAAAAACTTCTCCACACCTTATCTAAATTAAGGCCCCATTCACACTACATTGGATACTTTTGGAAAACTGATACTTTGTATTTTCTGACTTGTTTACACTAATTACACAACCATAAAATACATGATTTTATTTAAGTAAACCTGAGATTTTTAAAAATGCGTATCAAATACTATAAGCCCGTTCACTTGGGAACACTAACCTATACAAATCTTTTTTCATTTTAAGCATGTCACCATTTTTAGAAACGTTTTCATCCACACGAAAACAGAGGAAATGTCTCAAATGCTGTAATAACCATGCCAGACCTGTGTGTGGCACTGTAACATTCCTACAGGGATACACCAGTCCTAATCTGTGAACACAATCAACAATTTCATGAGATGTATTAATAGAGATGGGAGCTGGATCTTGTGAATTTGTCCTTTTTAATAGAATCATCAGAAAATCACTTTCACTTATCAGCTTTTTGTCCTCTACTCTCTCTCTTTCTATTTATCTATATCTGTCTGTCTACAGTATCTATCAATCCATCCAATCTGTATAAACTCCAAGTTTCTTGAAAAAAAGTTTTTTTTTTTTATGTTTGAGGTTTTATTGATCCTAAATAGCTAGAGGAAATCAACAATGTCTTGCCAAGGGGGCGGGTGGGGGACTACCAATTTTTTTGGAGGTGGTCATTGCCCCCTCTAGCCCCCCTCTTGGTAGCACCTCTGTTAGTAACAAAATGTAAATGGAATTGCGTGCTAAATCTGACCAGGTGGAAGTAAACTTTGCGCTTCAGGATTAATTACGGCTCTGGTCAGTAGTATGTAATTTTATGAATATGTTTCTCATCCGTTTTTCACATTTTGAAAAAAAAAAAAAAAAGGAACGGCTGCTTTTAAAGGGAGCGTTTCGACTGACGGGTAGAATTTCCTGCATTAGGACGGGCGTGTAAAAATGGCCGCTGTAGCTGACAGAAAATTAGAGCTCAGCCTCACTGAGCTTCACATATCAGTGCATATGGACGAGTGCTACTGAGCTCGCAGGCAGCAGTGTGTGGAGGAGGGGGTTGAGAGTGTGTGTGTGTGTGTGTGTGGGGGGGGGGG
>JARVGV010000713.1:9249847-9260741 GCA_031762435.1 Hypsolebias longignatus
TTAAACTCAAAGCAGTCTGCTCCTCAGATAAATAATGTTAAATTATTATTTTATATATGAATGTTTCTGTTCAGTGCTCTGAGACGACGTCTGTAGTGACTCGGCGCCGTATACATAAACTGAATCTGAGCTCGGTTCTGAACTTCGTGGCAAAGGCTGTGAATACTTATATGCGTGTGATTTCGTAGTCTTTTTGATTTAATAAACTTGCAAACATTTCAAAAATAACATTTTTCTTGTTATGGTGTTTTGTGTGAAGAATTTAGAGGAAAACAATGAATTTATTCCATTTTGAAATCAGGCAGTAAAAAAACGAAATGTGGAAAAACTGAAGTGCTGGGAATGCTTTCCAGTTGCGCTGTATATGATGGCGGCCATATTGGATTGTGACATGGCAACCCAGTTTTCAACAGGAATCACTCTTACACCGAGATTCAGCCGCACGCAAAAATGGAGATCCTAACCACACTTTTTTTTTTCAAGTTATGTACACAGCATGCACAGATGGACATGGGATAAATGGATGGTACTTGTATAGTGCCTTTCTATCTAATCAAGGTACTCAAAGTGCTTTACAATCTGTGCCCTCATTTACCTCCACTACTAGATCTTTATGGACTAATCAGAGCTTCATCACATTCATACACCAATGGGACACACATCAGAGGAGATGAGGGGTTCAGTGTCATCTCAACATGTGACTGCTGGTGGAATCGAACCCCCAACTCTCCCATTGGTGGATGATTGCTCTAACCACTCAACCACAGCTGCCTTGGTGGGTACTTTGGGTACTTTACTTCATAACAGGACGAGAGAATAAAAAAAACACCCCAACAACAAGGAAAAGTAGAGAAATGGCATTTCCTGAGGAAAAAAAAAAAAAAAAGCAGTGTGAGTGCTTTTTGTAGAATTTACTGAAAAACAGCTGAAATAAGTTTTTTTTTTAAAGTTGAGAACAAGCCTTAATTTAGCATAAGAAACCAGAAAAGATGCATATTTGTTGAATTAGGTAAAAAAAAAATAACATAAATGAGCATAAAATTTAAAATAAAATTGATTAAAAAATATAAAATTAGAAAAAAAAAAAAAAAAAAAGCTGAAAAGTAGCGGAAAAGGCAGAAAGAAGCTTAAATTACCAGAAGTAAGTGGAAAAAGCTTAGATGAGCTAAAAATGTGGGAAAAGCTAAAAACAGCATCAAAAGAGCTAAATAGTAGCTAAAAGAGCAGAAAGCTGAACGGAGCATAACAAGCTGAAATTAGCCTAACGAAGTTAATTAGGGTGAAAGAAGCAGAAATTAGCACAAAAAGTGGAAATTATCTGAAAATAGCTGAAATTGGCAAAAACAGCTGAAAAATAGCTTTTGAAAAAAGTCAGAATTACCAGAAGGAAGTAGAGAGAGCAGTTCATTTGTTGAATTAGGCTGAAAAAAGTTGAAATGAGTGGAAGAATTGTGGAATTGGGTGGAAAAGCTCAAATTAGCATAAAACAGCTAAATAGTAGCTGAAGTAGCAGAAAAAGTTGAAACTTGCAGAAACGAGCTGAAAGGAGTAAAACGAGCTGAAATTAGAAGTTATTTTGATGAATGAAGCAGAAGCTTGCACAAAAAGTGTAAATTATCTGAAAATAGCTTAAATTAGCAACAAAAAAAAAACCTGCTGAAAAGTAGCTAAAAAAAGGCAGAAAGCTTAAATTGCCAGAAGGAAGTGGAAAGAGCACCTTTTTCTGAATTAGGCTAAAAAAAACTTGAAATGAGTGCAAAAATTGTGGAATTTGGTGGAAAAGCTAAAATCAGCATAACGGCTAAATAGTAGCTGAAGTATCATTAAAAAGCTGAAACGCAGAAATGAGCTGAAACGACGACAAGCTGAAATTAGCAGAAAGAAGTTAGAAGCAGCACAAAAACGTTGTAGTTAGCAGGTAGAATTCGAAAGGAGCACAAAACAGCTTAAATCAGCTGAAATGTTTACATTTGCAGAAGGAAGCTGAAAGAAGCGGAACAAAACGTGAAAGGAGCAGTAAAAGGTTGTAAACACTTCTAAAGATTTGGAGGATGTCAACTCAATTCATTTTCTATGAGGGGGAAAAAAAGTGTCAGAAAAGGCTAAATATTTCAAAAAGCTAAAATGGCACCAACACCAAAAGTCTCAGCACCCTTCTCCTGAAAGAGCTGAATATTTTGATATGATTTGTTGAACTAGCACAAACATTGTGGAACGAAATGCCGAAAAACATTAACACACTTCACAATTTATTCAAAGAACAATAAAATAAATCAAATAAAACATTTGAATCATCATCTTGGGGGGGGGGGGGGGTGGCAAATTTGGCTCGAGCTTGACATCGTACATGCAGGGCAGTGGCCCCCTCAGGGCAGCCGTGCGTGGGACCTTCCGTGCAGCACCAAGGCCAGCGCCTCCTCCTGCTCCTCCTCCTCCTCCTCCTCTGAGCCGGGGCACACTGCGTGCCAGAGGCGGCAGGCTGCGGCGGAAACCCGAGCTGACATTTAAAACAGCCTCTTTAATGAGGCGCACCTGCGTTAGCGGGCGGTGACGTCACCGCTCCCAAACTTCTTTCATCACGACCGCCACGACGTAATTTCAGCTCAGCTCCGACCGTGTTTCCCTTTTGACGAGAGCAGCGCGCGCGTTTCAGCTACAGTACTTTGTTGGGGGGTGAAGTTAAGCTAGCTGGCTCTCCCGCTGCTGTTGCCATGGCAACGTGTTAGCATCGAGCTAACATCACGGGAGCGCTTCATGCTAGCTGCGCCTTCTTCTTTTTTTTTTTTTTTCTCGTCCGTTTATTGGCTCGGAAACCATCCGTCTTTTTTTTTTTTTTTACTCCACTACAGCGCCTCCCTCCACCTCCACCTCCACCCCCCACCCAGCCCAGCAGCAGCAGCAGCCGCGGACCCGCTCCCTCTTCTCGGAGGAGCGCGCGCTGAAATGCTGCGGCTCCGCTCCGCCTTTCTGCTCAGCGTCGCGTCGGGAGAGGAGCGCCGGGAAGAGATGCGCTCCGCCCGGGAGCTGAAGTGAGCGACTCGCCCGGCGGAGGGGAGGAAGAGAGAAAGAGAGGGAGAGAAAGAGAGGGAGGGAGAGAGGGAGGAAAAGCAAAACAAAAGGCAGCGGAGGAGATTTTCTTACGAGGATGCCTGGATGCTGACAAAGAGACCGGGGAGCCCCCTCCTGACTGACGGCGAAGGAGAAGACATTTTCAGCGACAGATTTTTGTTCCGGGGGGAGCGCCATGCCTGTCCGGAGAGGTCACGTGGCCCCGCAAAACACCTTTTTAGGGGTGATTATCCGGAAATTCGAAGGACAGAGTGAGTACCTGCTGAGCCTCGTGCGCTCCTTATTATAATAGAAGGGCCTTTTGGGAAGCAGCTCATTAATGACTAGAAATGACACGAAATATCAAATGTCTGCTGAACAAGCTGCTGAACGAGCTGCTGAAAAGGGTTCGTGGCTAAACTGAAGCTGAATTTCAACAACTGACGAACATAGAAGTGGGAAGCAGCAGAAATGGAGCCGAATGAGCTGAAATACGCAAGAGAATGAACAGATGTGAAAGTAGCTAAAAAAAAAAAAGTGGCTGAAAAGGATAAAAAAAAGCTAAAAGAAGCATAAAAAAGTTGAAATTGTTTTAAAGTGTCACAAAAGACTGAAATTTTCAAAATAAAATAAAACAATAAAATGTGAGTGAAAAGGGACAAAATTAGCAGGCGATGTCTAAAAAGTAGCCGAAATGCAGAAAAAGTTTAATTCGGTAGAAACAAGCTCAAACGGAAGCAAGTATTGCTGAAAATAGAAGTGAGAAGCTTAAAGGAGCCGAAGAAAAGCTGAAAGGAGCAGAAGAAAAGCTGAAAGGAGCAGAAGAAAAGTTGAACGAAGCCGAAGGAAAAAAGTGAACGGAACCGAAGAAAATAAGCTGAACGGAGCAGAAGAAAAGCTGAGCAGAAGAAAATCTGAATGGAGCCGAAGGAAAAAGGTGAATGGAGCCAAAGAAAAGCTGAACGGAGCAGAAGAAATGCTGAGCAGAAGAAAAGTTGAACGGAGCTGAAGGAAAAAGCTGAACGGAGCAAAAGAAACGCTAACAAAGAGCAGAAGACAAGCTAAAAGGAGAAGAAGAAGAGCTAAAAGGAGCCAAAGAAAATATGAAGGGAGCAGAATAAAATCTGAAAGGAGACGAAGAAAAGCTAAAATGAGCTGAAGAAGGGCTGAAAGGAGCCAAAGAAAAGCTTAAAGTGGCCAAAGAAAAGCTAAACGGAGCCGAAGAAAAGCTATAAGGATCTGAAGAAAACCTAAAAGGATCTGAAGAAAAGCTAAAAGGTGCTAAAGATAAGCTGAAAGGAGCTGAAGAACAGTTAAAAGGAGCCGAAATGAGCTGATGGAAGCTGAAATTAGCAGAAAGGAGCTATTGTGGAACAAGTTACGCGCCGAGTAATGTATGGAAGGAAAAGGGATCTCAGCAGAATGAATACCTTATACCGTTATATTTAACAAGTCAATGTTCCTCTTATGTTCTTGTCAGGTTGGTTTATTTTTTTTAATAGACTACACATTAAAATACTTAATCAATAACACATCACCACACGTATAAAACTTTGCTCGCCGCTCAATCTTGTGTGATCGCTGTACATTTCATAACCCATTTTTATTTTATTAGTTTTCCAACAACCAGAAAAGGTCCTTTTTTTTAAGGGTATGCCCGAAACACACCAACGTACATCAACTCTCTTCTAAAAAGCTCAATACTGCTGTAGTTTATTGACGACGCTTGAAAAGAAATGTTATAGCTGCTGCCAGTGGCTCATTAGGGTCGCCACGGTAACTACTGTCACTCCCTGACAGCACACTTGAAACTATTAGAAGACAGTTATGCAGATTATGAATTAAGCCTCAGTGAGTTGTTGGGGAAAAACGTGGAGTTCCATCTATCCATCCATGATCCATCTTGTTTGTGGGTCTCGGGGGCAGCAGCTTGACCAGAGAGGTCCTGGAATCTCTTCGCAGCTCTTCTGGGAGGACTCCAAGGTGTTTCCAGACCAAACGAGAGACGCGGTCTCTCGAGCATTTCCTGGGTTGTCCCAGAGGTCTCCTCTCAGTCAGACGTGCCTGGAAAACCTCCCTAGAGAGGCGCTCAGGGGTCATCCTTGCCAGATGCCACAAGTCTTTATTCCAAGCCTCTCCTGGATAACTGAACTTCTCACCCTGCTTCTGAAGGAGTCCAGCGACCCTGTGGAGACGACTCGTTTTGACCGCCTGTATCTGCAATTTCATTCTTTCGGTCACTGCCCAGAGTTCATGACCACATGCGAGGAAAGGAACATCCAGTAGATGGACTGTTACGCCTTGCTGCTCTGCTTTGCCTTCACCACAATGGACTGGCACAGAGGACGCAATACTGTTGAAGCTGAACCGATCAGTCGGAAATATGAGTTTTATTGAGGGAAATAATCCTAAACTATGGTACTAGATGGTTGCTATTGTTGTGTCTACAGTTTTTAAGAGTAAATCTGAATTAAAATATAAGGACTGTTTAAGTTTGTGAGATGTTTCCATTTTGACACAAACTGAATAAAAATATTAAAGATTTTGGGACTAAGAAGAATTTGTTTACAAAACAAATAGTCAGCTCTTAAGTTATTCATTCTACTTCAAACATGTTTTAAAGTCATAAAATCTTGGAACTGTGATTGTATTAAAACCATTAAAAAGATCTGATATTTGATATCAACTTACACCTTCCTAAAGTCGTAGTACTCTGTTCCCGATCACACCGCAGGTTTTGATGTATTTTTAAATGTTTTCTCAAAACTACGGGGAGAATACTAAATCAAAAAGGTTAAGGAGTAAACTCAAAGCATCTCCACCTATCTGTTTGTACTGGAACACATTGTCATGCCTAATTGTGGGAATGTTTATGAAGCATTCACATGATTGTGATCAATTTTTAAATGTTCAGCTCTTTCAGGACAATCCTGCTTTGGCTTTTGGTTTTGATGCAGTTTTAGCTTGTTGAAATATTTAGCCCTTTTTTTTGCCGTTTTTATTCTCAGAAAAGGAATTGAACTGCAAATTTAAACCTTTTGTTAAGCTATTTTCAACTAATTTCAGCTGTTTACAGCTGTTTTGTGCTCCTTTCAGATTCTTTCTGCTAACTACATTTTTGTGCTTCTTCTAACTTCTTCCTGCCAATTTCAGCTTGTTCTACTCCTTTCAGCTTATTTATAAGTTTCAGCTTTTTCTGCTATTTCAGCTACTATTTAGCTGTTTAATGCTAATTTAATATTTTTCAGCTAATTCCACATTTTTTGCACTGCTTAAAAAATTTTCAGTCTAATTCAACAAATTGTGCTCTCTCCGCTTCTCTCTGCTAATTTCAGCTTTTTTCTGATGTTTTAGGTATTTTTCAGCTATTTTGCAAATTTTAGCTTTTTCCAGATAATTTCAACTTTTCTGTGTTCATTTCTGCTTCTTTCAGCCTAAATGGGTAAACACATGTTCTTTCTCCTTTATTCTGCGCATTTGTTCTTGTTATACTTTTTTCAACTAGCTTTTTACAAAAACATTTAGCTAAGTTCAGCTGTTTTCAGATAAATTCAAAAAGTTCAATTTCTGCTACTTTCACCTAATTAACTTCTTTATGCTAATTTTAGCATGTTATACTCCTTTCAGCTCTTTTCTGCTAGTTTCAGCTTTTTCCTCTATTTCAAGTACCATTTAGCTGTTTTATGAAAATGTATTTTCAGCTAATTTCACATTTTTGAGCTCATTTAAGCTCTTTTCACTTTCTTCTAGTAGGTTAAGCTTCTTTCTAACCTTTTGGCTACGTTTCAAAATGTTTTTTTTGTTAACTTTAGCTTTTTTAGCTGATATCCTAATTTTTGTGCTTATTTAAACATAATTCAACAAATATGTGGTCTTCTGTTTAGATTTGTTCTTCGATTTCAGCTACATTTCAACTTTTTTTGGCTAATTTCAGCTTTTTTCAGATAATTTCTACTTTTTGTGTTTAATCTGCTTTCTTCTGCTAATTTAAGCTTGTTCTACTCTTCAGCTACCTTATCTTTAGCATTGTTTAGCTAATTTCAGCTGTTTCAAAATAAATTCATTTTTTTTCATGGTAATTTCTGCTACTTTCAGCCTAATTAACTGCTTTCTGCTAATTACAGCAATTTCAGCAAGTTTCAGCTTTTTCTGCAATTTCAGCTATGTTTTAGCTGTTCTGTGTAAAAAAAATTAGCTTTTTCAGCCAATTCCAGTTTTTTTTAGCTCTTTTCACTTCCCTTTCATAGTTTAAGCTTCTTTCTAACTTTTTAGCTACTTTACATGTTTTGTGCTAAATTTAGCTTTTTTTTTTAATTGATTTTCTCAATTTTGTGCTTAATTAAACCTAATTCAGCAAATATGTGTTCTTTCTGCTTTCTCCTGCTAATTAAGGCTTATTCTTTCATTTTAGCTACATTTCAGCATGTATGTTTTGTAGCCAATTTCAGCTGTTTTTCAGCAAGTTCTACGATAAGCCTTCACACTGCACTTTCACAGGAAGTGTAATTTCTCTAGTTTTCTGTGAGTTCTCTCTTTTGACTCGTGTCTTTGTTGAACAAACTGACGTCCTCTCTTTCTCCACTCTGCCCCAGATAAGAAGTTCATCATAGCCAACGCCCGCGTGGAGAACTGTGCGATCATCTACTGCAACGATGGCTTCTGCGAGATGACGGGCTTCTCCAGGCCGGACGTCATGCAGAAGCCGTGCACGTGCGACTTCCTGCATGGCCAGTTCACCAGCCGGCACGCGGTGGCCCAGGTGGCCCAGGCGTTGCTGGGCTCCGAGGAGCGCAAGGTGCAGATCACGTACCACCGTAAGGATGGTGAGTGCTTTGGTCTGCCAGCTGTGTGTGTGTGTGTGTGTGTGGGCTCAGGTGGCCCATGCAGCACCTGATGTGAAGCTGCTGCATTAGTTTGACTTCAAAGTGCCCACTGGCTAGCATCTTTCCATAAAGGAGCCACCGCCTTGATCACTATTTATTTTTAGATTTAAAGAATTGTTTACAAAATGTACACGCCACCCACTGATGTGCCCCGCTGCTGAGAATAGTGAACGTTTGTAGTTTTTGTGATGTGTTCATCTGGACGGGAATTGAACACGTAAGTGCAAGATATTCACGTGGACAGGAGTTACTACAGAGGTAGATTCTTTATTTGGTTTTTGGCTTAAACAAGATGGCACAGGGTGACTGATTCTGGTAGGTGGAGGGAGCAATTTTATCCACCAAAACAGTGGCAGAGCTAGGGGGTGGCCAATGGTGGCCTTGGCCACCTTCGATTAATCTTCAGCCACCCCAAGGGCGTCTCTAATCTTTGAGGAAATTATACTTTAAAAACATTATAAACTCCAGAAAGCAGTTCCCTCAAATGATTAGTTTGGTCAGTTTGTGTGTGTAAGTGCGCACACACACTGGTGGCAGCCTTTTTGGATTTTTACATGGCAACCCATTTATTTGGACAGGGACCTGTCAAAACAAATGAACATTGGGTGATGCTTTGCTACATTTTGACAATGAGCGTCTTGAACCCATGCAGGGTTCAATGAAATCTCAAGACTATCAAAGCATTCTGGAATGAATTGTGTTGCCTGGCGTTGATAATTAAACACGTAAAAGAAAAGAGGTCATAACATGAGAAATGTGCCCCCCCCCCAACTCTAAAACACGAGAAACAAAAAGCCTGACGCTAACTGTGCTTCAACTAAGATACTTTTTATGACTGGGACTCATTTTTCTTTACAACACCAGTAGACCCCAAAGGAAGCTGGTTAGAACATTTTACTAAATTCTCAATAAACATATAAGTCTACCAGAAAAAAAAGTTCCCTGTACTACTTCTGTTGACTGTTACCATTTGCTTGAATTTTTACCATGTAACAGAACACAGGCCGTACTGAGTTTCTAACGATCACGAGTTGACCAAATCAGCCGTAGTAAGACAGAGTACATGAGGTCACAAAGGTGCAGGATTTCAAGTACTTGGTGTCCACTGTCCAGGAAAATGGGAGAAATATGTGAAGAAGAGCGTCCAGGCAGGATGGAGTGGATGAGGAAAAGTTTCAGGAGTGATTTGTGCCTAAAGGTGTCAGCAAAGGTCAAAGGAAAAGTTTACAAGACAGTGGTTAGACCAGCTATGTTGTATGGTCTGGAGACAGAGACATGGACAAAAAGACAGGAGACAGAACTGGAAGTGGTGGAAATGAAGATGATGAGGTTCTCCTTAGGAGTGACAAGGATGGATAATGGGGTGGCTGAGTGGTTAGAGCAGTCGTCCTCCAGTGTAAGAGGTGGGGGTTGAATTCCACCAGCAGTCACATGCCCAAGTGTCCCTGGGTAAGACACTGAACCCTTCATTGCCTCTGATATGTGTCCCATGGATGTATGACTGTGATAAAGCACTGATTAATCTTTGTACAGATCTAGTAGAGTGCTGTCTGAATGGGTGAATGACGGCACATATTGTAGTGTAAAGTGCTTTGAGTATCTTATTAAGATAGAAAGGTGCTATAGAAAGTACAGTCCATTTACCATTTTTTGTTATAATAAAATGAGGACTGTGTCAAAACTTTTTAATGTATTATGTTTATTAAACATTTTAATTATGTATACAGAAAAAAAGAAAAGAAAAAAGAACAGTAACAGAACACAATAAAACATACAGCACAGATACAGAAAACCAAATAAGAATGTATGGACATAAATTACAGCAATTACTTGAACAAAGATAACCTAATCATATACTTAAATGTTCACATCATCCCAGTTCACATTACACTTCCCTTTTAATTTTGAGACAATCTAGAACTCTTTCCCATTTTTTAAAAAAAGACTGGGATTTCCTATTCAGACACTATCTCAGTCTTTCTAATACAATAACCTCATAAATTATATTTATCCACAAATGAACCAAAGTGGCGTTGCAACCAACTAATTTCAGCATTATGGACTTTCTAGCCAACATGAGTAGGAAATGGAATTGTACACTCTGTGAGTATCCAGATGCCCAGGTATAATTCCTAGGAGACACAGCACTGAACCACAGGGAGAAGTGTCTGCTCCATACAGGAGCTAATTTCTCTACATACAGCCTGCCACAATGCCTCTATAGTTTTTACACTCCCATAAACAATGGAATCTAGTCCCTTTGGCTGATTTACATTTGGAACAGGTCAAAGACGTTCCTGGTGTGTATTTGCTATATACTTTGTATATATAGTGAGTTATGTATGCATTATGTAAAATATCATATTACATTTCCTTATCAGTTACGTACTGAGATTCTAGGAGGCAGCATCAAAATGTCTTCCCATGCTTCAGAGTCGATTTGTGATTTTAAGCGCTGTGTTCCAGGTGAATCTTAAAATTTTCCAGTCTATCTTTCTTTAGGGCTTGTAGTTTAGCGTGGAATCTTGACCCATATCTTCCATGCTTATGACAGTCAAGAAATGTTTTTGTCAAGTACATAACATTCCCCTGAGAATTCTATTGAGTCTCTTTTTGGCTAGAAATAGCCTTAGCTGAAAATATTCGTAAACGTTTCTGGGAATAATGTTATGTTGTGTTAAGTCCTCAAATGTCTTGTGTTTTCCATTATACCATAGGTCATATACATCCCATAGGTCATATACATCCCATAGGTCATATACATCCCATAGGTCATATACATCCCATAGGTCATTTATATCCCATAAGTCATTTATATCCCATAGGTCATGTATATCCCATAGATCATGTATATCCCATAGGTCATGTATATCCCATTGATCATGCATATCCCATAGGTCATGTATATCCCATAGGTCATGTATATCCCATAGGTCATGTATATCCCATAGGTCATGTATATC
>JARVGV010000713.1:9407645-9422999 GCA_031762435.1 Hypsolebias longignatus
CATCAAGATGGCACTACCTCTTTTTTAACTAGTGCGTCTATTGAGCGCCGCTAGCTCAGAGCTAGTCAGTGCCGGCAACTGTCGGTAGGGGTTGGTAGGCAGGGTGCCCTGCTTGTATAATGGCAGAGGAAACACTGTCCAGTGTTTATACGTAATATTTAATCTTGCCTCTGGACAGATACTCCGGTGCTGAGTTGTATTTTTGGAACAGGAGCGACCCCTTTGAAAACCCCTGATCTAGACCACCTAGACCACTTTGACATATTTGGACTGATGTGATGTGCACGGCGGAACGTATGTTAACCTTTAACCTTCTGTTTTTGCTGTTTTAAGCAAAAATTGTTTTAACTATTTGTTAAAAAAAGTGGGGAGTAAAAAGTGTTTAATGATGTGACAGGTTTATACCCCTCAAAGGTAAACTTAGTTGAACATATTGTGATCAAATCTATAACAATCTAAGTGCCGCTGTGTGAAAACAAAGTATCAAAATGATAACTGGACAAAAAAGAAAAGGATCCTCACGTCATCGTATTGGAAGTTGACACATCCCTGCTGCATGCTGTCTCTCTGCCTGAAGCTATCTGGAACAGGAAATGACATCACACGCTCAGACACATGTCCCGGCACCACAGGTGGAAAAAGCCACCGGACTTTCAGTGCGTCTTTGTACCTGTGAGGGCGCGCAGCTTCACGCAGCAGGCCACGTAGTCGTCGAAGAAGATCCTGCCGCCTTTGTTGTAGCGTTTTATGATCACGTTCAGAGCCTGGGGGCTGACCCGGTACCCTGAGTTGACCAAAAATACATTTTAATCCACAATATAAGGAAAGTACTCAGAGTAAAATCTGATGGTAGTTACTGGAACCAGGTGTTCTGCATAAATGTGATGAGTCATTCTGAGAATAATAATGAAAGTGAAGGAAATGTCAGCGTCACCTTTAACCGTCAAAATGTTCTATTCTTTGGGTTCAATTCAATCATTTACAGGGATGCACGTTTATTATTATAAAGTTAATAATTTCCAACAGATAATAAAGAACTCTTCACACAGGCCTCCGTAACTCTTTGCTGTTTGAGGGCATAAATGTTATTCTATACTTTATGGGAGCGTAGCCTTTTTTTGTCCTAAAATGTGAAAATCATGAAAAACTTTAGTTTATTGTAGTTCTTTGTCGTAAATTTTACATGTAGTGTTTAAAGACAACTTGATGTAGAATTGATTACAGCAGTCCCTCACATATCAAGACACCCCTGAGATAGGTGAAAATCTGCAAAGTAGGTACGTTATATTTTTGTACTTGTAAGGCTTTATAAACGTTTCCCACACGCTTGCAATGTTCTAAACGCCCTAAAGAGCAGAGCGAAAGAGAGCTTTCTCGGGTCACGCTCAATTATTTAAAAAATTAATAAATCCATGCCGCTCGTGCAGCTCACTCTGGTCTAAGACAGACTCCGCCCCCTCCTTTCTCTTTCCAAGGCTGTCGGACAGCCTCAGAAAGAGAAAGGAGGGGGTGGGGGGGGGTCTGACATGTATCTGAGTGAGCCGCGCTCAGCCACTTTTTAAAAACTGCTTCACTCTTGTTTTTCCACACAAGCATTTTCTCCAATATTTTATTTACATTTATTCAACTGATCTGTTCATCCCCCGCTTCCTGAGCAGTAGCGATGGGGAAAGATAGACCTGCCCCCTCCTTTCTCTTTCTGAGGCTGTTACAACAAAGCAGAGTCTCTGCTGTGACTGACGCCTTCAGAAAGAGAAAGGAAGGGGCAGGGTGTGAGGTCTGTCTTTCCCCATCGCCAATCATGGGTTGTGCACAATCTTATGTTGAAACCCCGTGAAAGAGTGAGTCTATGGAAATCGAACTGCAAATTGGATTCATTGGGTTTCATGGACAAATAAAACCATCTATTTTCAGCATAATAAAAATTTATCCCACGCTGTTTAATAACTTACCTAATGGAAGCATATATTAGACAAAGTGTATTGGGCCAAGCACTGAACCCTGAGGAACTCTATGACTAACTTTGGTGTAAATAAATTGAATAGAGTACCGTATTCCTATTTATTTTTCTTAAGTTTCATTTTCTAGCAGGTTTTGCTGCTCTGGATGATTATTTATGAATAAAAAGGCTTCGGGTTTAGAGGGAATCTACGGAACCGGTGCAGTTTGAGTGACAGTTTGTCTCACTAATGAAAATAAAAGAGTGATTGAATGAGCGTTGATTGGGAGATCTGACTGTTGTCATCAGGAGCTGCTGGATCGTCCATCAGAACACCTCTCACCCATGGCGTTGACCGCCTGAGACATCTCATGAGGCTCCACGGTTCCGCTCCGGTCCTGGTCGAACATCATGAAGTTCTGCTTCCAGCCGTTCAGCGCCACGAACAGCTCCTTGAACTCATTGAAGCCCAACTTGCCCGTGAAGTCCCTCTGGAGACGGTTGGGTTAAGGCCAGATCAACAAGAACAAGCACATCTGCTGTAAACATGAATCAGCTCAGGCCTGGAACTGGACCCCTCACCACTGTGTGTGTGTGTGTGTGTGTTGGGGGTGGTGTTCACCCCGGAAGTCAAGTGAAGAAAGGATACGTCGAGCATTGCAATCATGATTCTGCAAGTGTCCAGGCTGAAGGCTGGAAAGAAAACAGAGAATTAGAGGAATTGCATTTCCTGTGAGAATGTGGTATGAATGTTTATAGCTGAAGAACCTGCTGAAAAACAGCTGAAATTAGCTAAAACATGCTGAAATGTAGCTGAAATTGAAGAACATGCCTAAGTAAGCAGAAAAAGGTAAGATGAACACACATTTGCTGAATTGGGTTTAAATGAGCAAAAATGAGCACAGAAATTAGATTAAAAAAGGTGAAATGAGCAGCAACATTGAAAGAAAAAAAAACTGCTGTAAAGTAGCTAAAAAGCCAGAAAGAAGACTAAATTACCAGAAGCAAGTGGAAGGAGCTGGAATTAGCTGAAAAAGCTAAGTTTAATAGAAACACAGCTAAAACGAAGCTGAAATAGCAGAAAAAGCTTAAACTAGCAGAAATAAAGATGAAAAGAGCATAACAAGATGAAATTAGCAAAAATAAGTTAATTAGGTTTAAAGTAGCATAAATTATCATGAAATCTTGAATTTAAATGAAAATAGCTGAAATTAGCTAAAAAAAAAGTAGCTGAAAAAGTAGAACAAGCAAAGAAATTAGCATAAGAAAGCATAAAGAACACAAGTTAGCCCAGTTAAGCTGATAGAAACATATATTAGCACAAAAAGTTTGGAAATTATCTGGAGAAAGCTGAAATTAGCCATTAAAAAAAAAACTGCTGAAAAGTAGCTAAAGAAGATGAAATTACAATAAGGATGTGGACAGAGCACATTCTGCTGAATTTAGGCTGAAAAATGTTTAAATTAATACAAAAATGTGGAATTCGCTGAAAAAGCTTAAACTAGCATAAAACAGTTACAGTATATAGTAGCTGAAATAGTAGAAAAAGCTGAAACTTGCAGAAAAGCTAGAAGAAGCCCAAAAATGTTGTAGTTAACAGAAAGAATCTGAAAGGAGCACAAAACAGCTAAATATGTTTAAATTTGCAGAAGGAAGCTGAAAGAAGCTGAAGCAGAACAAAATGTGAACGGAGCAGTAAAAGGTAAACAGAGCTAAAGGCTAAATATTTGAAAAAGCTAAAGTCACGCCAATACCAAAAGTCCTAGCAGGATTGTCCTGGACGAGCTGAACGTTTTGATGTGATTTTGTTGAAACAGTTTAAAAACTGCGGGACGAGAATTGCGCAGAAGAAAAATGACTCACGGTTGAGAGTGAATGCTTCATGAACGTTCACACCAGTGAAGACACTTGGACACAGCAGAGTCTCAGTGAGAACAGCTGAAGAGGTTTGATATTATTTTACACCCTGGCACTGATCCTGCTCTGCAGTAATGACTGAGATTTAAGAAATGTGATTTTAAAGGACACCAATCAACCTTTTGTTTGACATGAAGGTGTCTGAAGGCAACAAACAGAGAGAGATCCAGATTAGATTAAGGTGAGCCTCCTGACGGGGGAAATCATAAACACACACGAGTTCTGTCGGTTCCTCAGCACAGGTTGCGCTGTGGATGACCACAACAGGAAACGCAACACTCTAGCTTTTGGTCCAATTCGGGAGGAACGGCAGACCCTTTCACAGGAGCGACTGAACGTTCGGCAGAACGACACCGAAACACAACCGACCCTCCCGTTCAGACGAGCCGAACACGGTGAACTTACGGGCGTAGCTGCCGGTGAAGCCGGCCTGAGTCAGACATCTCTGGAGCTCCTCTGCGTCGATCTCACCGTCCTGCACAGAGGAGCGAGTCGCGCTCAGTCACGTGACACAAACATACTGCTCCATTAAAAAAAAAAAAAAAAGTTCTCACCCCCTTTACAAACATCTAGTTTCTCCTTTTTGAAGGGTCAAAGTCACCTGTTAATAATGTTAATATCAGAGAAGGTAAACACAAAATAGTTTTAAATGCTTTTATTTATTCAATAATGTAAAGAAAACGGACCTGTATGCAAAAATAATCACCCCCTAAATCCAAGAACTGGTTGACCCACACTTGGCGGCAACAACGTCAACCCATCATTTCTGATTACTGGTGATTTGTTCACATGGCTGTCGAGGAATTTTGCTGCTGGGCTTTGGATCATCGACCTGCAGCAGAACACAAGTGATGAACTAATGACTAGATGATCTCCTTCCATCATCTTCCACGTGTTCCAGAGTCGAGTTTTGGAGGCAGCAGCTTGAGCAGGGAGGTCCAGACAATTTTTTTCACAGTCGCCTCTTCCAGCTCTTCTTGGAAGACTCCAAGACATTCCCAGTCCAACTGAGGGACGTAGTCTCTCCAGTGTGTCTTGGGTGTTCCCAGAGGTCTCCTCCCAGTTGGATACACTTGGAACATCGCCTAGGGAGGTGTCATGGAGGGGCATCCTCACCAGATGCCCAAACAATCTCAACTGGCTCCTCTTGATATGGAGGAGTCTATCCTGGATAAGTGAACCGCTCCTCCTAATCGCCAATGGAAGAGTTCAGTTCAGCTTAACCACCTCTTCACCATAACAGTCAAAGTTCGCAACAGAGGCCAGCAGAGCTTTAGATGTTCTTTTGGACCTCCTGAATGAGTCGTCACTAGGCTTGGTCAGCCACTCCTGGAAGGTTCACTAACGCTACATAGTCACTCCATTTGTGGAGAACTCATCTATTTTAAAGAGATTTCTTGGTTCTACAGATCTGTAGCTGGTGAACTAAGATTAGTTAACCCTCCCACCCCCACCCCCCAAAAAATGTTCTAGTTAACTTACTTGTAATGTAGATTGTAACATCTTATCAGCCTGTACAGTTCTATAAACAGTCTACATAGATTAGCTACATTATCTGTTATGTGTGGAGTTCCTCAAGGTCCTATTCCAGGTCCTGTCCCGTTGTCATCATTTGTTTTATGTTTATTTGTAGAAACAGACTTTTGTTAGAGGTCCTTTTTTTTTTTTTTACTTATTATTAAGACCTTTATTAAGACTTTATTAACATTAAAAATAAATTTATTAAGACCTTTGTTATTTGTTATTAACTTAGATGAAACATTTCAACAAGTTTTTTTTTTATCCATCCAGAGGACCTGACTTAACTTTGTTAGATAGTTTAATTATGTTTTACAAACAGTAGAAACTATTTTTCTTAAATAGTACGAGGTTGGTTTAAATATCCACCCCCCCACTAATAGTTTCAAAACTGCATTTTTTTAACTTGTCATCTTTGTCAGATATTAACATTTATTTGCTAAACATTTATGCACAACAAACAAACAAAAAAGAAAAAAGAGATATTGGGGATGAATACTTTTTCATACAAATATGCAATGCTGTGAAGAGACCGACCTGAGACAATATTCAAGTACAGTACATGTAAAATAAATATAAATGAATGTTGTAGTTAAAAAAACATAATCAGAGCTGTGAAACAAGACTGTTTCTTCAACCTAAAACAAGACAGGACTTGGAATAGGACCTTGAGGAACCCCACACACAATTGATGTTGCAGCTAATCTATGTAGACTGTTTATAGAACTGTGCAGGCTGATAACATGTTATGATCTACGTTACAAACCAGCAGACTTCTCATAAACACGAGGCGATAAACATAATCTGAAACTCTGAGCAGGCCCAGTTCAGAACTGCCTTATTGTTTAAAACCAGTCTGAAACATCTTACTGACGCAACCTTCCTTCAGAAGAATTTATAACTAGGCCAAATGAATCAAAGGCCCTTGGATAAAAAGGTTAAATTGGATATGAGCCAGAAGTGTGATACTCTGGAAGGCTCTAAATGACTCTTGAAGAAGCTACACCGCCGCGTGTTTAAAAGCAGCAGGTTTGAATTAAGTTGTTTATCAGTAAAATAATTGCACATTATCGCCTCTTTATTCAATAATGACTGTTGTGTTAACCCTAAACATACAGAATGTGTTCCGTTGCAAACTAATAATTCAGAAGACTTGAACATCACTGAAACCATTAAGAACAAGTCGATTCTTGTTTTATCAGTTAAGTAGGACCACGTCAGGACAGAGTTTCTTCCCCGGAACTTTCTGTTTAAAGAATGGACATAAAAAAAACATTTTCCTGTTCAGGCTTGTTTAACTAAAGAGAAGCTCTGCTTGCAGTAAAAGAAAACTTACCACTGTACATGTTTTAAAAAAAAGTGGCTCCATAATTACCTGGCCTGCTATAGCTGTAAAGTAGCCCCACATTGGATCATTGGCGGCAGGTGCCTGAGCGCCAAATCCACCTGGATAACCTCCTCCGTATGAGGCGTAGCCTCCATGGGGTTGGGCGCCTCCCATCGGACCACCCATGTGCCCAGGCATGGGACCGCCCATGTGTGCACCTGGCATTCCTTGGGCTGGCATGCCTGGCATGGGGCCACCATACTGAGAAGACATGTGTGAGAAAGCACAAAACACCGCCAAAAGTCAGATGTGAACCGCATCAAAATCAGCCAATCAGGACCCTCACAGGTGAAGATGCCCTCATCATGTTCACATGATGGGGCCCAAGATACTCAAGCAGACTGGAAACAGTGGAATTGGGAAACTGGGAGTTTATAGCAGCTGATAGTCAACTATAATATCCCAAGTTTTCCTATTTCTTAAACAAATGCTCAAAAACAGCAAAGAATACTAGACCTGTCAGGATAAACAATGAATCAATCGCATGATAAATGAAAATTAACATTGTCATTTATCGGCTTTATCGTTTCATGTCTATTTCTACTGAAGACACTCTTCACTGAACCCTCCCTTTCTCTTTATACTGTAATCTGTATTAACTGTTCAAAATCACTTTTTGGATCGATAAAAGCAGCTAAGCTGAGAAGCTAAGCTACAAGCTAAGCTAACAGGCCGACCTCGGAAAAAACTCCCGTATTGACGAAGCTCCAAAATCCTCGGTTGAAACCCGTGCCTTCGTCTAAAAAGTTTTTCTCTGCAAAAAGAAGCTGAGAACTTATTTACTGATTTTTTTAATTAAAAGCCTTGTGTGAAAAATGCTATGCTAAAGAGCTCAAACCACACCGAGCATCCGCCATTTTGAGCAGCGGATAAAAGGAAGGAGAGACAGCCCATGTCACGGCAAGGGGCCTCCCTCCCATTTTTCTTTATAGAGACACGTTTCTCACTCCCTCATTATCCATCCTTTGGTTCAAACAGTCTTATACTGCCATCCAGTGGACAAAAAAGATACTACACACAAAAATTAACCAACATTTCTTCTTAAATTTGACGATTACCAATTATTGTGAAATGTCAAACAATATTATCATTCATTGCAATAATTTCTGAATCGCCCAGAAAAATGTGTTATTGTGACGGGCCTAAAGAATACACCTATGAATGACTCACAGCTACTACCACACCAAAGTTAAGCTCAATTTCTTTACGATTCATGGTGTTATAGCCATTTTTGTGTAGGCTAAGATCAATTAGCTGTGTTGGCCATTCCCAGTTGGGTTAACTCTTAAAATCCGTTGGCTCATGAAATATTTTGCTGACAGACAGACGCAATTAAAAAGTCAAAGGTTAAAGACAGATCTGGATCAGTTGGTGCTCAGAGCTGGCGTTCAGTCTCAGTTACTACATGACGTTTCCTACAAGTGATGGTAATCTTTAGATTTGACATCCAATAACCAACATTGGTGTTGTTTTCTTTTATTTACAGCCAATTTTTTTTTTTTTAACTAAATGTACCTATGCTTACCAACCTTAAATAAACAAATATCTCAAACCTTAGAAGAATTTGTACAGTTGAGCATGCTTGCTTAAAAAGAACACGTATTGTGGGCTACAGCGCGCTGGCTGTTTCTTACATGGTAATTGGTTAAGCTAATGCATGTTTGCAGGTTTTCAATAAGTGATCAATTAATCAGTTCTTCAACTGCTGCCACACCAAACCTGAGGTCAATATTTTTGTAACTGATTCAGTTACAAAAATATTTGTTTGCCAAGTTACCGGTAGCTATGCTGAAAATTAGCTACATTTTTCAGACTCTAGTCTGTTGACCTACTGTTGTTCAGACTTGCCAGATTATTATTATTATTGTTGTAATTACTACTTTCCAGCTTCATCTTCACCTTCTCCCCACGTCCATCATTCTTAAAAGAAGCAGAAACACTTGATTTCAATAGTTCTTCTCCATCAACTAAAAAGCTTCATAAATAATCAAAGAGCTCACTTAATGCTAGAAAGAAATTAGCTAAGAATGTTCTGTCACCACTTAGCCTATTGTAAAAACTTGACAAGGAAGGCTAACTGCTTGTGTTCGCTGATAAGGGAAAGGTGTTGGTCTGTTAGCAAAACATCTCATGAACCAATGGACAAATTCTATAGAAATTTTCATTGAAACAATTGGATGTTCGTCTACAACTGATATGTTTGAAGCCAACATGATAAACGGACGTCACAGCTAACTGATATCAGCAAACACATAAATGGCTGTAACTCAGTCGGTTTTATAGATACTGTATTACCCAAACATTTAGTAGCTGAGAGTGATCGCAAACACTGACTGGGTGTTTATCACGTCTAGACTGGACTATTGCAATGGTTTATTATCATGGTGTCCAAAAACTTCTTTAAAACGTCTTCAGTTGATCCAAAATGCTGCTTCCAGAGTCTTAATGGGAGAGATCATATCACTCCAGTTTTAGCTTCTCTCCACTGGTTCCCTGTCAAGTCCAGACCTGAATTCAAAATCTTAATTCTAACCTACAAAGCCCTCAACAACCTAGCTCCATCTTATAGATCCATATTTTCCTAACAGAGCACTTCGCTCTCAGACTGCTGGTTTACTCGCGGTTCTTACAGTTTCTATGAGCGGAAAGGGAGGAAGCTCTTCCAATTATCATGCTTAGCATTAGCCAGGCGGAAAGGACATAGGTCGCACATGCGCAGTCGGGTCAGTTTTTCATGATCGGGGAAAAAAATGAACAGGATAAGCTTTTACATGGACACCGTTCGGGTTATGAATCGGTGTAAACTACCCGTTTCGTTCTGATCACAAATTATTTCGGCTCGCGCTGAATAAACTAAAAAATAATAACCTGAACGAGGCGTTTACACTACGCACTTTTATTCTCTCTCTTTAGTCTCTCTTGAAAATGAGTTCTCGTGGCTCAATGAGACTAACCTGGATAAAGGATAAATGAAAAAAAAAAAAATTCTGAACAGCCGTTTGAGCCGGTTACTTATGTCCATGTAAACATAGCTACTGTCTAAGGATGCACGATATTATCGGCATGGTATCGGCCGATATCAACGTTAAATTTCAATATCGGACATCGGACATTCCATTAAAATAACTCGTGTTATAAAAGGTGCTGCTTTTGACGTCACCCGAGCTCACGGCGGAGAGGAAAATTCAAAATGTCGGCGGTGTGGAAGTTTTATTTTTCGTTGGTGAGGATGTCGGATTCCGAAGATTTGTGGATACGTTGAGCCTCGCTACATCGTCCGCAGTTGGAGATATTTTCCCGATGTAACGTTCCCAGCTACTGTCCAGTTTAAAGAATGGGCTGAAGACTTTCCTTTTTGATAAATCCTATAGTTGGGGTTGGCTTGTTATGCTGCTATACACTTAGACTACTGAGGACAAATTGACCTCATTCTTTAAAATTAATTATTACAATTGAATCATTTTTATTTGATACTATTTCTATCTTAACATGTGATTTTTGACCTGCCATTGTGTATCTGTTCCTCTCAAACCCAGCCGGTCGAAGCAGATGACCACTTGTCCTGAGCCTGGTTCTAATAAAGGTTTCTTCCTCATGAGGGAGTTTTTCCTTTCCACTGTTGCCTTTGTGCTTGCTCAAGATGGGAGTTCTGTGATGGAATTAAATTCAAAGCAGTCTGCTCCTCAGATAAATAATATTAACATTATTTTTTTATATATATGAATGTTTCTGTTCAGTGTCTGAGACGACTTCTGTTGTGACTTGACACTATAAATAAACTGAATTGAATTGGATTGAATTGTAACTTCTTAACATGTTAAGAAAATGTGTTAGCCTTGACATCAATGTCATGGAAGTAAAGAGATTACCACTTACATTAGCATTACCAATCAAAAATGTTTTTGAATAAGTGTTTTTTTTTCTAATCAACATCAGACATACAGTTCAAATTATCTACTGATGTTGCTAAATTATTTCATGATTTCTTTGATATTTCTTCAAAAGTCCAGGTTAAATAAGATGTTTTGTTTGCAAATGTGTTTTGTGTCTTGTATGGATGCTCTGACTGTGATGTCAACTTAATTTTAAGGCCTTTTTAAAACATAATTAAGGTTTATCGTCTTTAATTTATGTATTTTTTTATGTTTAGCTCTTGAGCTCTGTTTTAAAAAGTAATTCTTGCATTTGTGTTTTCATCACATCAAAGGCGAACATTAGGAGCTGCCTCATCTGCTTATTTGTGGAAGCCTCCAAGCCGTTGCTCCAGCATCAACAGCCTGGTTAGCAGCGTTTCACACTCACAGGTAATCTGATTATTAGCTGCGAATTAACTGAGTTAAAAACAAACAAACAAATGGCTACTTGTGATAAGAGTTTACAGCATGTGACAATAGATCTCCTTTGTTTCTTGGTTCTGACCAGGCACGGGAGTGTCCTCCAATTCCAGACATGAATCAAAGTCTGCTTGGTGAACTCAGAGGTTTAGGTGAACCTTCTGCTTACAGCATTTCAGAAAATCTCCGCATCGAGCTTGATCAGTCTGAGCTTAGACAGCGTGAGCTTTTGGTACAGGTACAGGAGTTGGACCATGAAGCTGCTGAACTCAGAGCTGTTGTCAAAGACCTTCACAAGCAGTTATCGGTCCTTTCAGCATCTAAAGCTGCCAAGATGAATCCAGAAACAGCTCTCGAGAACAGAGTGAATCACCACCTCGGAGCTTCGGCTGTTGCTGATGTGCATGAGAGACTTACAGCTGCTGAGGATAAAAACATGGAGCTTCTTTCTAAGTTGGACGAGGCTCTCAATGAAAAGGGACAACAGACGGCTAGCTACTGTGATTCAGCCTGGAAAATCCAGGAACTCCTAGAGAAAGTGAGGACTGCAGAGGAGGAGAGGTTAGAGGCAAAGAGAGAGGCCGAGGCCAGGGCCAGACACTCGGAGCGTTTGTCACAGCAGCTAAAACTCAGAGAAGAAGAGTTGAGGCACAGCGAGGAGAAACTGGCCGAAGTGACAGCCAGCGCTCACGACGAAAGAGAAGAGGCGCTTGCACGACTGGAGGAGCTCCAAAGCGTGGTCAGTCGAATTCAAGGTGCACTGACTTTAAAAGAGAAGGAGACGGGAAACTTGAGGGCCCAGTTCCAGGACGTGCAGGCCTCTTTGGACTGCAGGGAACGACAAGCAGAGGAACTGAGGAAAAGACTGCAGGAAGAGAGGGATGAGGTGGTGCAGAGGTGTGGTATGAGCTGTGAGGAGCTCGAGAACCAGATGTTGGATTTAAGAAGGACTTTAAAGAGCAAAGAAAAAGAACTAGCTGCTAGTTCTGAACACGTCAGACATTTGGAGGAGCAGTTAGAGAAGCTGAACGTTGGGAGAGAAACTCTGTGCTCTCAAGTTGATGATGCTGACACCATTTTATGTGATGGAATTGGGAACGCTCAGGACTACAAAACCCAATGCAACAGTCTCATGGAAATGAACACAAAGCTTCTCCAAACCCTTAACAAGAGTGAAACAAGCCTGGCAGAGCTGATCGAGAGCCGTGCTGCCCTCTTAGAGCAGCTGACTGCTCTGAAAGCCTCTGAGAAGCACCTGACAGGTAGACTAGAAGCTGCAAATATGAATGTAGAAGACAGAGAAAAGAAGCTCTTAGCTGAAAACCTGCAGCTTGAGGAGACGGTTCAGAGGACGTTCCTTCAGAAGAAAGAATCAGATGCTCAGGTAAAGAAGTTAGAGCAGGAAAACCTGAAGCTTTTAGATGCTCAGTCCTCGCTGCAGACACAGTTAACTGCTACTCAAGAGAAGCTGAAGCTGTTGACGTCCAAAAACGACATGCTAGGGAAGAGCCGTACAGTCTCCCAAAGAGGTCAAGCAGAGATACTCCAGGAAACTGAAGATAAGCTGAGAGCCCAGACTGTGACATGCAGCATTGAGCTGGAGAGCAAAACTGGAGAGCGTCACCGTGAAGAAGGAGCCGCAGAATGCACTGAAAAAATGCAAAACCATGATGGTGAACATCAGACCTCCTCACTAAAGAACAAAGAGGCCCCAATCAGGCTGGCCATAGCTGAAGCTCAGTTGGAGCTCAACGCAGGGGAGGTAGCCAGGCTAAGAGGGGAGGTGGTGGAGCTCAGGGCTCAGCTGCTGGCAGGAAATGAGGAGAAGATAAAAGTCCAAACCCTGCAGGAGGTGACGGAGGCCTCCAGAGAAGATCTCTGTGTTGTAGTGGACCAGCTGAAGGCCCAGGTAGAAGAGCTAAACCGCCGGCATGTTGATGATATCCTTAGATCTCGGGAGCATGAGGAGGCTCTCATCTGTGAGCGTGACTGTGAGGCCCGGGCTCGAGCAGGTCTGGCTGCGGAGCTGACGAGCTGCAGGGAGGAGCTCGATAGGCTGAAAATGAGCCACGAAGCCGTATGTCTGGAGAACCACGAATCGCAGGAGGCACTCCACCGAGCCAGCACGGAGACAGCCGAGCTCGGTGTGAACGTCCGCATGCTGACCGCTGAGAAAGAGGAGGCTCGTCTGCGCTGGGAGGACCTGTCAACAAGGCTGCAGGCGCTGGAGGAGGAGGCAGCTCAGGAGGCGCAGAGACTGAACACCTGCTTAAAGCAGCTACAGCAAGAGAACTCAGAGCTGCGTAGTCAGCTCTGTAACGACGAGACTCTGCTGGATGTCAAGCAGAAACTGCAGGCCGAGCTGAACGAGGCCCAGCAGGAAGTGGAAACAGCACGAAAGACGGCTCGGGAGGAGATTCAAGTTCTTCAGCTTGAACGCAGCAGCCAAGCAACGTCCCACAAAAACCAACTACAGGTTGGATATGTGACAAATTTAAAGGCTTTAATATATGTGCATGCTTTCTTATGTTATACCTTATTTAGATTTCTACACGAGCAAACTCCTTTGTGTAGGACACTGAGCTCATCTGGAAAAAAAACATGACAGAATGACAGAAAAATGTTCTGCAAAAAGCAATAGATTTGTAATAATAATAAGTGACCTGAGAAAATGAGTTCCTGTACAGAGGGTTATACTGTACTGCAAACACAAGCTAAAGTAAGACGTACATTCTGTTAGTTAACCTGAGGCCTGTTCTATAAAGCAGGGTTCATTATGAATGGTTTTAAATTCAGTCCTTTATTCACTATGAATATTTGTCATCCTGTAGTGTTTAAATTTTAAGCAAGTATTGTCGACCTTATATGATATGATTTTGTCCCAGAAGGTGAATCAGGAGTTGCAGGAAATGAAACTACAGCTGGTTACAGAGCAGGAGAAAGCTCACAGATTAGAAAGCAAACTCGAGCAGGTGGAGGTGAGTTTACTCTGCTGTCTGGGCAATGATATGAATATCTGAAGTACTATTAAAACAACTGATGTAAACTGAAAGGACAGTCTGTTTGCAGAGACAAACCTTGGCTTTTTTGTTGTTGTTTTTCTGAAATGCTAAAAGCCAAATACAGCTTTTGTTTTCCTCGGCAACAAGTACAAATTAGACTGGTACGGGTTATAAAATTAGAATATGAAAAAGTTTATTTCAGTAATTCCATTCAAAAAGTGAAACTTGTCTATTATATTAATTCACTACGCACAGACTGATATATTTCAAACGTTTATTTATTTTAATGTTGATGATTATAACTGACAACTAATAAAAAAAACAAATTCAGTATCTCAGAAAATTAGAATATTACTTAAGACCAATAAAAAAAAAAATAAAAAAAAGATTTTTAGAAATGTTGGCCTACTGAAAAGTATGAACATGAAAAGTATGAGCATGTACAACACTCAGTACTGTACTTAGTTGTGGCTCCTTTTGCCTGGATTACTGCAGCAATGCAGCGTGGCATGGAGTCTATCTGTCTGTGGCACTGCTCAGGTGTTATGAGAGCCCAGGTTGTTCTGATAGTGGCCTTCAGCTCTTCTGAATTGTTGGGTCTAGCATATCATATCTTCCTCTTCACAATACCCCATAGATTTTCTATGGGGTTAAGGTCAGGCGAGTTTGCTGGCCAGTTAAGAAGATGTATACCATGGTCCTTAAACCAGGTACTGGTAGCTTTGGCACTGTGTGCAGGTGTCAAGTCTCATTGGAAAGTTAAATAGACATCCCCATAAAGTTGGTCAGCAGCAGGAAGCATGAAGTGCTCTTAAAACTTCCTCGTAGACGGCTGTGTTGACCTTGGACCTTAGAAAACACAGTGGACCAACACCAGCAAATGACATGGCTTCACCCAAACCATCACTGATTGTGGAAACTTGACACTGGACCTCAAGCAACGTGGATTCTGTGTCTCTCCTCTCTTCTTCCAGACTGTGGGACCTTGATGCCCAAACAAAATGCTAAATTTACTTTCATCAGAGAACATAGCTTTGGACCACTCAGCATCAGTGCAGTCCTTTTTGTTTTTAGCCCAGGAGAGACACTTCTGACACTGTCTCTTGTTCAAGAGTGGCTTGAGACAAGGAATGTGACAGCTGAAACCCGTGTCTTGCATACTTCTGTACATGGTGGTTCGTGAAGCACTGACTCCAGCTGCAGTCCACTCTGTGAATCTCCCCCACATTTTGGAATGGGTTTTGTTTCACCATCCTC
>JARVGV010000713.1:9542807-9561271 GCA_031762435.1 Hypsolebias longignatus
CCCTCCCATTTTTCTTAAAGAGACATGCTGCTCGCTCCCTCACTATCCATCCTTTGGTTCAAACAGTCTTATACTGCTATCCTGTGGTCAAAAAAGGTACTACACAGAAATTAACCAACATTTCTTCTTAAATTTGACAATAATTACTAAGTATTGTCAAATTTCAAACAATATTATTGTTTATCACAATAATTTCTGAGACAATTAATTGCCCAGCAAAATTTGTTATCGTGACAGGCCTAGTTGAGATTACAGAATGTGAGCTGAGAAAACTTTTGGATTTACTACATTTAATCAGGCAGACTGCTACATTCAAAAGCCTTGGCGTCGTTGGCATATAAATGTCTATCTAGTCTCTACTAACATACACGGACATTGTTTGGTTGAGAAAATGAAGACAAACTAAACAAGAAACATCATCTAAAAGTATAGATGTTTAATATGCTAAGCGTACTTGTTCTTTTACACTAGTATGTTTGAGGAAGAATTGTTTTAACAACCTAAAAAGTATATATTTTTAAATGCAGTCATTTGGCTAGCCATTAGCCTAGCTTCCTTGGACTAAGACTTTTGCCTCGTTCTCCAAACTCCGTGCTCTAAAAGTGATGTCACAGCTGATAAGATGCTAACTATTGATTAACTTATGTTGAGAAATGACAACAGTTGCAGCCATTTTGTCAATCTTTGAACGTAAAACAAGAGTTTGCTGGTGAAGATTCTCAGTCATCCAGGACATGATAAAATCAAAAAAGGTTCAATACAGAAAAAGTCCAGTTAAAGTCCAGTTGTTTCTGTAATTAACCTTTTTTTATTTTAAAACAAGAGTTAAACGTGTGAACGACTGCCAGGGGCTACCACCAAAGTTTAACTCAACATTTGTAAATTTTGCTGACGTACTGTATACAGTATCTATTTTTGTGAAGGATAAAGTTGATTCGCTGTGGCAGCCATCTTGAACTGGGCTGACTCCAAAAGTTAATCAGTTGTACATGTGCATTTAATGATTAAGAGTTTAACTGACATCTGCCCATTGATGTATAAGATATTTTGTTCATAAACATAGTTGACTTCAAATGGCAATGCTAAGGTTTTAAGCAAAAATCTTGTGCAATATGTTGTGCTCAAAGTTCATGTTGGTGGCCATGCTCAGCTACTACCACATCAAATTGTAGCTCGGTGTTGGTAAATTTGGTGGAGTTACAGCCATTTTGTATCTTCAAGCTACGTCAGCTTAGCTTATGTAGCTTGTACTACAGTAAATATCAGTGATGTTTACTGTAGCAATGATTAGCTAAGTTGCTGTAGCTTGTAGCTATGAGGGACATCTACGTGGATATTATTGAAATTACTTACTCTGCCAGTCACCAGAACTTTGTTATTAACATGAAGATTTCAGACGTCCTTCACAACTCTGTTACTGATTATAAGCATCCATGGATTTAAAGCAGGGAAGCTCCTCCGTTGCAGGCACTCGTCGTATTCACTAAATAATTAACAATATCAGAGTAACTTCTCGGTGACAACTTGTTCGCTTCGTCTGACATCATTTCTTTCTCTACCTCAGGGGTCAACTCCAACCGCATCTATTTTATGCCTATATCTTGCTCTTGGTCAAGAGTAACAATATACTGAGCTCTGGTCTGTCTGTTCGCCATCTTCCTCGAATGTGCCTTTACATATGGCAGAAAACCTGGTATTGCGCAATACCAGTTGCTTGTGTGGGAACTATGTATACCTGTAAAACTGAGCAATTTATAGCCATTTTAGTGTTTGCTAAGGATGCTTAGCTCCTTGTCTATATCCCTCGACAGTCAGCAGAGTCTTAATGAACTTTCTTCATTCTCTTAGCTAAGATAAATTGACTCTAAAAGATAAAGGCATTTACAAATGGTTGTAATTTTCTACTTCTCAAAACAGAAACCACAATAGAAGGAAAACAAAGAAGTTACATAGACATGCTTTATTGCGGTAAGCTAAAATGCTAATGGTTAAAAACAAACAAAAAAAAACTGCATGACTTCCTTCTCTTACACAATAAAGCACACACATGGACATGCATGTGAGAAACAAGCCGGAGCATCAAAAGGGAGAGTGGACAGATGTAGAGTGCTGACTTAGGAGGCTTACTGTACACAGAATCATTAACGGAGCTATTGCAAACAGCTAACAGGGTACGGACACATACAGGCACAGCTAAGGATTCATCATCATCATCAAGTCCCTCTGGACAGACTTTCCTGGAGCTCCCTCAGCAATGTACATGGTAATGTGATGGAAAAATCTTCTAGTTCTCTCAGATACAGCCCTCCACATTCTTAAAACCACTACAGTTGATAAAAATAGAGGTTTATAGAAATGAAATGTACAGAGGAGCAGGTGAAAATGGGGGTCAGCTTATGCAGGGTCCAGTTTCTCAAGTGTATTTTGCATAGACAAATCAAATGAGAGCATAAACCAGTAATAATAAGGTGTAATCACTGAGAAGTCTTAAATTTCCAAGGCCTGCTTACTCAGAGAGCTACCAGTTGACAGTATTCAGATGACCAAAATCCAGGTTGACCAAATGGACTCAATTTATGAGCTCCAACTGGTGGAGGGAAGGTGGCCTCAAATCAGCTAGACCAACTCTGAAAACAGTGACAGAATATGGTGAGTGTTTTGTGACTTTATTTCAGCTCATTGCTGTGCTGTGTTTGCCTTGGATACAAAATTGCATAGCATAAGTTTGGGGCAGCTTTGCTGTGATGGGCCAAACCACATCTCATATCAATACACAAATTATACCAAAAATCACAGAGACCATATAGACACAAGTAGAGACAAAGAGAGCCATGGTGAGTCTAGACGATGAAAATACAAACACAGTAGTCCCTCGATACTTCGCGGTTCGACTTTCGTGGACTCTCTTTCGTGGGTTTTCAACGCAAGATTGTACATGGCACATGATCGACTGATTTATGGAAGGCAACCAACAGAGCATTGTGCTGGGAAGTAGACTGACCATTGGGAGCACTAGGACATTTCCCGGTGGCCTGGCCCGCTCAGTGACTGCCGAGGGGGACTAAAGACTCGGTTTGGGCTACACTTGATTATTAAAAAAAACAACAACAATAATCCATCCCGGTTTGTTCAGCGACTATCTTACCTGTACCAACTTTTTGTTTTCTTTTATATAATAATAATAACAATAATATGATATTGCTTATTATTTACTTGCTTTGACAAAACACACATTGTCATGAAATAAAGACAGACATACAATTCTACGAATGATGCTACACCCTTCTCCTTTCGGTCCCACAGAAAGCTCCAATTGCTTGGTATGACAGATGAGCCATAGTCTCCTCCCTGCAGGTCCCAGCTTCTATTTATAGACACCGGTTTCTCTGCCTCATGTTGCTGACCCCAGACCAGCCCAACGAGCAGCATCCCAGATCACCAATCTGTGTTGAGATTAATCTACCAGCCTTTACAGGGGAGGATAAAACCTTGTTCCTGACCATGGGATCAGTGACGAAGGGCCCTGCATGATGGAGAGAATTAACGTTGCTGCTTCTCTGCCGGTCCATCGCTTGGCGGTGGAAATTTCAGAGAAAACGAGAGCAGAGAGCACGTGACCAAGGACTCCAGGGGAGACAGGATGGGAGGGGTGGAGGAGGATGAACACACTCCAACATACCATGAACATGCTTCATGTCCACGTTTGCTCACCTTGAAATGTTTCTGCCTTTCCTTTGCAGGGGTCTGATTTATTTTTGTGGCAGCGAACATCCATCACCTGAACCTGTACTATCCGTGCAGGAACACAAGCCGTCCACTGCGTACAGCTCTGCAGGCTGTGGTGTGATGGGGAGGAGCAGTGTGGATGAGTGAGCAACAAACATGAGTAGAGAAGCAAATGCCTTCAGGCTGGGTCACCAACTGACGACAAAGGGATGCCTTAATGTCACAACATGTTAAGTGAGTGTCTGCACTCATGCAGATGTCTGAGTATTAGGCAGTAATGTTATTAATAATGTTTGGCATTGAGTTTTATCTTATACTGATTAAAAGTACTCAATCTGATGTGTGCAAGAAAAGCTTTATAGTTACTGTACCACCCTATACTAACATCTGTATTGTAAGCTAAGAAGACCTATACCATGTAAAGAATGTTTAGTATTCTACAAAACCAATACACATTATCTTGGTTTTTGTTGATGTTGTTACAATGGGATAGAATTTTAGCAGCACCAAATTTCCCTTTGAGCTGAATATGATTGTCCAAAACATGATGTTCTTTTCTTTTTCTTTTTTTCTTTATTTTTTGTTTGTTTTTATGGCACCTTAAAGTCAAACTCCTGAATATATATGCAATGGAGCATCCCTGTTGTTCCTTCACACTTTAGTTCCACATACACGCTCAACCACATAGAACCGCATCACACGGCAATCCTCCCCCTCTCAGTTAGTCTGTAACTTAACAGTAAAGTTAGTTATGTATTTTTCCTCACCAGCTTAGGGGAAAAACCAAGGGTGCACACTTGGTGATCCAGTTCAGGAAAACATACATTAAAAACATTACTTATACCTATCGCTGTTCCATTGGGTAGCATGACGGCCGCATCCCTCTTTGTATGGCAAAGGCAGGTGATATTACAGATATTACATCTGGCAGTACAAGATCTGGTAGGAGGCATTATTCAAATCCCAAGATTCCCCCATATCAAGCTGGGGAGGACACTGGGAGCTATTTAATGCATTTTCAATGCATTGCCAAGGCATGGAAATGGCCAAAAATTGAGTAGGTCTGCCCATAATTTCATTACTATCTGGTAAGACGCTGGAGGCCTACACTGCAATGGATGAGGTAAAAGCCCACTTCTACAAAGATCTGAAGTCTCGATTTGCCAGTGGATTTGTTTAAAAGACTTTCATTCAGATTCAAGAAATGTTCACTTGAAAAAGAACCCTGTGATGGTATAGTAGAAGTAAAGCATTACAAATGAAATAGAAGGGTCATGATTATCAAGGATTTGGGTAGTCAAAACCACAGGTTCCCAGAGAAACTGGCTTAGAGTCAGAATGTCTACCCATGCTACAAAACCATGCTTGTTTGTTAATTGGTATACAGTGTGAAAATAACCAAAAGCTCATTTGTCTTCATGAAATTCGTACATTTTGACGCTTTTTGCCCCCAAAACAATCTCTTGTGATTTTACGATAAGGGCAGCTGTGGCTCAGCATTTAGTCTAATTGTCCTCTAAAGAGAAGGTTGGAGATTCCATCCCAATAGTACGCAATCCCTGGGTAAGACAATGAACCCCTCATTGCCTCCGATGTGTCCCGTTGGTTTATGAATGGGGTCTGAGCCACTGATTGGACTCTACAGAAAGATTTATTTAGAGTGTCTTTGTAGAGATGTAGTAGAGTGCTGTATGACTGAGTATGAATCGGTAAATGAGGGCAAAGATTGTGTTGTAAAGTTGTTTGCTTGGCTAGAAAGGCACTATTAAAAGTACAGTCCATTTTTCATGTACCTTTTCAAAGGTGGGCCAAAATGGGGTAGAGGTAGGGCAGCCAACCTTGGACCAGAAAGTCGTGGTTCGACTCCCCGCCATTCCCACATGTCGTGGTGTCCCTGAGCAAGACATCAAATTTCCAGTTGCTCCCCGGGCACCTACATAGCTACCCAAGATAACTAACGTCGCCATTGTATGGGAACATACAGTGATGACAACACATAGCACTTTACTTTCCTTAAAAAGCATTTGATGACCACAGGTTGTATAGAATTATATATAGTCTACAAGAATGACCACCATTTTTTTGTCCATTTGAAAATGATCTACAATTGTGTCCATCTTGGACAAACTGGAAATGGAATACCACCATAGTGTTTGATCAGTAATGAGTAATGTCTACTCACTGGGAGCATTTCCAATCTTGACAACTTGAGACTGTATCTCACTGAGCTGCAACTGTTGGCAACTAGTTAGCAAACAGCATTTGTGAGGGCGTCTTTAAAATGTCTCAAAATATACACGAGTTCTCCGTTTCCTTGAGTGAGTCATAGAGCTGTGTTGCTTGAATTTTTATCAAAGGCTCAAAAAATAATTTGTGTTATACATTTACTGTCGAAATAGATGAGTTTCTCAAGTCAGTCTCGAAAAGATCTGGAACTCCTCTCAATTTAGTCTCCGTAAATTCTGCAGCCCTAACTAGAGCTGTATTTTGACTCCTGCACAGTAGTAGGTCTCCTTTGACAGAAAACATCTACAGTTCCAAATGGCCGTGTCTACAAAATATAATGAACAATAATAATTACGGAAAAAATGGTCCAATTCTGTCTATATTCATTTCTAAACTGTACTTCAGTGGAACAAATTATAAAAGTGGGGCAGCTGACAAGGTGGTTACAAAGTAGGCTGTCGGGTACAATATGAGCAGAAGTGGGAAATTACACATTGTACACAGCCTGGAATACAATTTTGCACACAAAAATAATTTTCAAATATTGGCAATACAAAAAGGCTTCATAACATGATGGTCATAAACAGTATTCAGTGACTGCTGTTCTAGAAACAACATATTTAAAAGTGAATAACTGATTAGATACTGATGGGCTCTCAGAGTTGTCATCATTAGATGTAACAGAGCTTTCCTGTATGGTGCACATCTGTTCACAGTTTATTGTTCGACCCCGCTGCTCTCCAAGTGATACAACCCTCCAGTTATGACAGGACTGGTGGTGTTATGTTTTACTGACAAGCTTTGTTTAAATGAGCGTGCTGACAGTTTGAGGTCCAACAGTTTCTACGGCTTGGATCTGTCTAATCCCTGGGATGCTCTGCTTGATATTCATTTTGTACCAATTGATAAACAACAACAACAAACTGAGTACTCATTTTCTTTTTGTCAAGAAAATAGCTATAATTTGAACTTCCAAAAGCTGCACAGCCTCGCCACACATGTAATTATTTGTTTCACTTATTATTTTACAAAGAAAATTTGGTCTGTCTGACTTACTTTTCATAAACTGTAACTGGTAACCTGCAAACTCAAACCAGAAATTCTTAGCTATCAAGCATTTTAGCCCCAACAGTGATCATTCAGTATTTTTTTTCTAACCCTAATTAAGGTAATTTTCTTCATAAACTCATCAAAAATTACTGTAGAATAAATTAAGTAACTGAGAAGAGTGACTTCATCAACATAAGGATGTAAAAAAAAGTGCTTTTTATGGTTTCAAACTGAATTGTTGAATGTCATTTCTATACTCCTGTTGTCCAATGTGCTATCCAATAAAATTAATTAAAAAAATTTTAGACCGCTTGTCTTTGCCTGATTGAACAGTTTTAATTCAAATCAAGTGAAGTTACAAACATCAACAAACGTACCGAAAACGACACATTAAACGCCTGTGGACAAACTAATATACAACAATCCATAGCAATAGCCTGGACAAAGCAACAACCTTGTGTAACCATTGAACTTGGTTTTTGACCTTGACCTTAAAACTGGGGTGATGATAAGTGTAAGATACTTTGTCTAACGATGATGCATGTGTGTATCAATTTTTGATAAATTATATTGAGCGGATCAGAAGGCGGGACAAGAGTAAGTTTATGGACATACGTATGGATGGAAGCTATACCAAAATGGACGATACCGACTCCCACTGGCCAGGAAGAATATTTATAAGAAATCAATTTGTACCATCTGCAATAATGTTCTTAACAAAGCTAAGTAGACACATCCACATGGTGGTAACTAATGGTTATAATGTGTTTTTTATTATGTTCTATTGGTGGTTCTTGTGTATGATGAATGTAGAGTGTACCAAAGGAGAATTTCTGCCACAAATGTGGTAGATAATAAAGTTTATCTTATCTTATACTATAATTTGTTCACCTTTCGATGGGCAAATACAAATATGTCCTGGAAGACACAAACACACCAGTAACTGATTAAATCTTCATCAAGTATGCCATATTTCAAGGCCTTGCCGTGATACAGTTCAAACATAATAGTCACTGTAGTCACAGGCTATCTGAACATCCTGCTCCAAAAACACAAACTGGTTGTCCTTCATCTCATAGTTACAGTTCCACATATCTTCTACAGCAAATTTCAGTTTGTTTTATACATATAGCTCATCTTGACAAGTATAAACCAAAGTTTGGTCTGCAGTTTATACAGGCTAGAAGCAATTATAGCAACAATGAACAAAAAAGTCAATTTGATGGTTAATTTGATGATTCTTTCATTCATTCATTCAACCTCTATTTAAATAGGTTAGTCCCATTGAGACACGAGGACTCATTTACAAGAGAGACCTGGAGGTCTTTCAACTTGAGCAGAGCTAAAGCATTTCTAAGTTAACACCAACTCACTTTGGTATGAGCTCTACTTGGGTTAGCCATTAGATTTGTTCAAACTGAGGTCTTTCAAAGAGCTGTTGACTACAAACATTTTGTCATGGAACTTTTATTTATGCAGGGTAGTTCTCATTGATACGGTGGCCCTAAGGTGTAAATGAACAACATTTGAAAAAACGGAATTACATTTGAAAAAACACAACCAAAACAACAAAATCACAACAACATTTGAAAAAACAGAATGACATTTGAAAAAACTGTATTACATTACGCTAATCCTTCATATAAGGCTGGCAGCTTTACTATTGCCAAAACCGCTGCCAACATCTTCCGTATCAGCCGATAACCCAGGTACCTGCCAATTCCCAAAAGCAGAAACCCTGTTATCATAAATCCAATTATGTATGCTTCTTCTATGTCCTCAACAGACAGCACAGACAGGCACATCATCTTCCAAACACCCCAGGAATCAATGACATATCCAGCTGTGTGTGTCCCTTCAGGGCATGAGGGCTCTCCTGGACCCTGTCTTCTGGTAGAAAAATTTGAGACCAGCTGACCAGATCCATAATAATGTTCAGTTCGGAAGATGTGTAAAGAGAGGCTCTGAGGAGGTTCACAGGACAAGAAAGCAAATAAAGCAGGAGGGAGGGACGAGCGAGTGAACGCGACTGTCTTTGTCAAGAGTGAAAGAGAGAACCGTATTTATTTTTCACTATTTACTTTTCAGAACATTTTCACAGGCTCTCACTTCAGAAACCGTGAACTATTGATTAGAAGCCTATATTGGCAAAGCTACCATTTGTTAGCTTATGATAAAACATGCTGTTTAGCATTTCACTCTGTTTCAGGTCCTCTCTATGCACTCCCATTCTGGTAGTTCAAACACCTTTGAACTTTCACGAGTGCTGAATAAAACATGTTTCAGCTCATGCAAATGAAACAGAAACCGACCGCCTGCAGATGTGAGCAATAGCTTTCAAGTTCATTTTGTGAAATGGCATGACTGAAGCTAAAGTGGTCCAACATTAAACGTGTGGCCTTCACTTTTTTTTAAATTAATTTTAACTAGTATTTGTTAAATTTTCACAAAATGTACAGAATTTATGAGGACGATCAGTGCAAAACAGTTTTTTTTTTTTTTAAATGATGATCAATACTTTGGTACTTCAACATAAAGACTGAAGCTAACACTTTTCATATGCTAAGCTAAAAACTGTTTCTGAAAATAATTTTAACAAGTGAAAGCTACGGTGACAATCATTCGCGTGAATAGGAGCCATGCAGCTGCTTCTCTATAGAAGTCGTGGGTTCTAAAAAAAGTCCAAGTTGAAGCATTTTGTGAAGCTTTACTCTGACGTAAAACAAATGTAATGAAGCAAACTCAAAACAAGCTTGTATATCTGACATAGCATAAGACACGTGGCTTCATCATTACCGGTAAACATAAACATTTAGAAATAATTTATAGCATAAATACTGATAAACTTCTGAAGCTCATTGTTGGCAAATCACTGGAAGAAAATTACGGAAGTGAAAAAAGATGACTGTTGAAAGATAGATAGAGGATATGTAGAGGAACACTGATAGAAAATGACTGAACGAAAATCATTGGTATAAGATCAATGGTAGGAAATCCTCAATAATTAATAGACTATTACACAAAAAAAAGTTTGCTGGTAGATAATAAATAGTAGAGGACCATCCATTATCTTTACCCGCTTCTTCTTTTTTGGGTTGCGGGGTTCACAGGTGCCCATATCCAGCAGTCACTGTGAAAGAGGTAGGGTATACCCGGGGCAGGTCTCCAGTCCATCACAGAGACACATAGAGACAAAAAAAAAATTCCCTCTCTCACTCACACCTAGGGACAATTTAGAGTTACCAATCTGCCTAACATGCTTTTGTTTTGTGGGTGGAAACTGGAATACCCGGAGAAAACCCACACATGCACGGAGAGAACAAGCAAACTCCACCTAGAAAGGTCCCCGGCTAGGATTCGAACCGGCAATCTTCTCACTGAGAGGCAACATCTCTACTAACTGTGCTGCCTGGTAGAAGACAACTGATGAAAAGCCACTTAAAGAAAATCATTGGTAAAATCATAACTTGTAGTATCACTGGTGGAAAATCACTGGTACAAAGTTACCAGTGGATTAATTACTGGTAGAAGATCACTGGAAGAGCAATGCCAGTGGAAGATCTTTGGTACAAATCACTGCTCGAAGTTCATTGGTAGAAGAAAACTGGAAGATCATTGCTAAAAAAAAAATACTGGTATAGAATCACTTGAAGTTCATTGGTAAAAAAAAATTCCTGGGAGAAGATTAGTGGTACATCAGCTGTGGTGACCATCTTGAAAGCTCCAAAAGTTTATTAGTTGTAGATTCTTTCAGTGATTCATTTAAGAGTTTCATTAAAATTTGTCTGGTAATTCATCAAACATCTTGCAAACAGCACGGAAAAATGAAAACAAGCACAATCAGTACAACGCTTTTACCGTAGGCGGCAGGGGATAAAAACAAAGTTTTGTTTGTTTTGTTACAATAGACAGGAACAGAAAAACACAGAACATTTGAACACAAGCGTTCACATGCAACTCTAACCATATTAAGTCTCTACCCATGTTATTTTTGAGGGTAATATGTTGTATAGAAACAAAGAAGATGTTTACAAGTGTCATTATGTTTCGCTTTGATGGCCAGGATGAATTACAGCTCTATTGATTCTCACAAGTTCCCTTCAGGAACCTGTGTTCGTTCTAACAGAGCTTGCAGGGAGGAAGATGTGACCTAATTCCTCCCTTTTTCAAGGATCTCTCCTGAGGCTTTCATAACACCACGGATGATAGATGTTTACATTACAATACACTGAGAAATAGGACAGGTGTTGTGGGCTGACAATCCTGCTAAATGAAGTATTCGTTCTCCACTGTGTGCCCAAAAGTACTGGTCCAAGTTGTGCTCCCAATGCAGTCACACCATTCAAATCACTTTACTCTTCTTGAAGGAGGAGCAATAATGTTTTTGCCCATTTTCATGTGTCAGCACTTTTAACGAAATAGCTCATTATCCTCTAGACAGATTTGGATAAACATCTCCAAATGACAGACTCTTGGAGTCGATCAGATTCATGATAGCCATCAGACCAAAGCAATCTTTGCAAACAAAAAAATGAGTATAAAGTAGTCCCTCACATATCGCGGGGGTTACATTCCAGACAACCATGTGATTGGTGAAAATCCATGAAGTAGGGACATTATGTTTGTTTTACTATTTAATGTTCTAAACTCTCTAAACGCACTCAAAAGAGCACAGTGAAAGAGAGCAGACAGACTGATGCTACGGTTACTGAGCCAATCAGTGACCGGGATACAGAGCACATTAATCTGGTTGGTCGTCTTCCATCAGTCAGCCAGTTGTGTGTCATGTAGGCCTGTCATGATAACAAATTTTGCTGGGCTATAAATCGTCTCAGGAATTATTGCAATAAACGATAATATTGTTTAAAATTTGACAATAATTAGCAATTATTGTCAAATTTAAGAAGAAATGTTTATGAATTTTTGTGTGTAGTGCCTTTTTTGACCACTGGATGGCAGTACAAGACTGTTTGAACCAAAGAATGGATAGTGAGAGAGCGAGCAGCGTGTGTCTTTAAGAAAAATGGGAGCGAGGCCCCTTGACGTGACATGGGCTGTCTCTCTTTCCTTTTTTTTTGGTTCTCAAAATGACGGATGCTTGGTGTGTTTTGAGCTCTTTATTATTGCATTTTTCACACAACGCTTTTGATAAAAAAATATGTAAACAAGTTCTCCGCTTCTTTTTGCAGAGAAAAACAACTTTTTACACAAAGGCATGGGTTTCAATCATGAATTTTGTAGCTTCTACAAGACGGAGGTTTTTTTCCTGAGGTCGGCCCGTTAGCTTAGCTCATAGCTTAGCTTCTCAGATTAGCTATTTTTTAATGATCCGAAAATGCGATTTTGGATGGTTAAATGGATTTTAAAGAAAAGAGAAAGGGAAGAGTCAGTGAAGAGCACCAGAGTTGAGCTTTTTTTCATCCAGTGTCAGTAGAAACAGAGACACGAAGAAACGATAAAGCCAATAAATGAAAATGAGGTCAATAATTTTCATTTATCATGCGATTAATTGATTTATTATTTATCATGACAGACCTGGTGTCATGTATAGTCTTGTGTTGAAAACCCGTGAAACAGTGAGTCTGCGAAAGTACCAAGGGACTACTGTAATTTGGTAAGTTTTACAGATATTGACCTAAAATGTGGAGGGATAGTGATTGAAACTGATGCCTATTTTATGCTCTGAGCACTAAATGATTGTGCAAGATCTGTGATCAAAACATTGGGACTCAACTATTGGGAGTCAACACTGTCTATCAATTATCTAAATATCTCACGAACCACTGGAATAGTTTTAAATTAATCTTTCACACATCTGATTACGTTTTGGAATTGCTTCAATTCAAGATGACGCTACAGCTAACGGATCTTAGACAACTCGTTATAAATCATAAAGCAGTTAGTTTTACAGATAATAAGCTTAAGTTTGCTGAGGTAGTAGCTAGGAGTAATTCACAACACATACTCAGAGTGTGACGTCTCACAGTGTAGTGTGAGGTCCTGGAAAACCTTATTTCTAGATGCTGTATACGGCTACAACTTAGTTATTTCTCAACATAAAATCAGTTTAAAACTGTGACATAAAAGGCAGCGGGTGATATGCATTCCTTCATGGAATGAGAGGCCTTTATTCTCAGTTTGCCTTAATGGGTTTTCTACATGCACTAAATCTAAGAGTGCTTGTACAGCTTGTAAAAGAGGAGACGGATTATAAGTAACGGTACCAGCCCTGCGATTGGCTAACAGCTTCTGTTGTTGGGATTCTTATTTATTTTTTTCCTCCCTACAGCTGGTTACTGTGGAAATGACAGCAGGATCAGTATCAGCTTGATCGCATGGAAGAATGCGTAAAGCACATTTGAGATGTCTCGACATCGTCACTGTCTCTTGGACTCCATGTGAAAACAAGTGCAGTACTGGTACTAAGATTGCTTGAAAACAGCTGGGTTTTAAATTAAAATCCAACACCAGACAACACAAAGTACATTAAAACTAGCCTAGCATTACTGTATTTGAAAGAGCGTCAACGTTCAAGGCAGCGTTTTTAATCATGATCATTGTCATGTTGAGAAAAGACGAGCGACAGAAAACTATTTCCGACAATTGTTGGCGAAAAAAATGTTTTGCCAACAATTGATGCAACAGCTGTTAGGGGGAAACTTTTAGCTACTACCATCCCAATTTTTAAGCCAATATCTGTAAAACTGAATAAGTTGTAGCTTTTTTTGTGTTTGCTATAGTCAGTTAGCTGTGGTGGCCATCTTATACTGGTCTGACCAAAATTTAATGAGATCTAGATGTACAACCACGGATTAATTTCTGAGAGTGTCGTAAAAATAGAGGTTCAAGACTTTTTTTTTTTTTTTGCTAACAGACAGACAAACACATGCACACAGACATTATCATTCATCTTTTGCATTTTGGTATAAAAAGGCTTGACAAATCTAAAAACATAGAAAGTGCTCAAACCGAAACAAATCCAGCCCCGCAGATCAACAGGGTCAGTTCAGCGAATATAAGCTCCTCTCTTGCCGTCCCATCTGTCACTTAAACTTCTCTGGAGCTTTCACATGCACATCAGCACCACTGACTCGCTCTTTGCACAACAGCATACTGTATAGCCTTTCACAGCCTATTGACCATACAAGCATTCAGGATACAGCTAATAAACAAGCTACTGTTACAAGTCTGAGTCACAGCAATCGTGTTCTCAGGTTGAACGGTATTAGATTGGGAAGGATTAGAAAGTGTGGACATTGAGCCAAAGCAGAGGGATTGTAGGATCATCTAAAAAGGCGTATTCTACTGTATCTGTTGTATCACCTGATAATTTCGAAACATTTGGACATTAGCAATATGTCACAGTATTAACTTTTATTCTCTGATCTGCAGGGATTAAAAAAAATATATGTATACTGTATATAACATTTAACAATAAACACCAAGTTTATTGCAAGTGCCTCAGAAACATCTATGAACAACAAGAAAAGGTGTGCCAATTCGAAAATTAGCCATATCAATAAGTGGTAACATTAGCTTAGCATTTTAGCTATCTCAAATTAACATTAGCATATCACTTCATTCAACTTGAGCTAGCTTTAGCAAAGCATACCTTGTGATTTGTTCTATGCATTGTCCTAATAGTTGTAATGTTTTATTCTTTTTAAACTTCAATTTAAACTAGTTTTATATTTTATTTTTATTATATTGCTAAAGGCCCATCTGGGGTTATGGATTGAAAATTAGCCTAGGTTCTAGACTATAAATGTTTTAATGTTTGTTAAAACATAAAAATTGTCTATAGTTTTTTCATCAAACCCAAGCTAAGTTTAGCTTATCATTTCAGCTAACTCAAGCCATTAGCTTATCACTTCAGCTAGCCCAAGCTAACATTAGCTTATCACTTCAGCTTACTTGAGTTAACATCAGCTTATCACTTTAGCTAACTCAAACCAACTTAAGCTTACTTCAGCTAACTCAAATTAACATTAGCTTATCACTTCAGCTTCTCTGAGCTAACATTAGCTTATCACTTCAGCTAACTCAAATTAACCTTAGTTTATCACTTCAGCTAGCTCAAGCTAACATTAGTTTATCACTTCAGCTTACCTGAGCTAACATTAGCTTATCACTTCAGCTAGCTCAAGCTAACATTAGCTTATCACTTCAGCTTACCTGAGCTAACTTCAGTTAACAAAAACTAACATTAGCTTATGACTTCAGCTAACTCAAACTAATACTAACTCCATAATTTCAGCTGTCTTGTGTTAATGTTAACTTATCACTTAAAATAAAATAAAAAAACATAAAAATGTGAGTCTATTACAGATTTTTATAGCAGTACGTGCAGATTCTGTCTGATTTATAGCCAGAATTTTTTTTAATTTTTATTTTTTATGGTGTCTCCACAGCTGAATGCTGTTAGGTTGGTTGAACTGTTCAGTAACTTGGTAAATTGTAGTTTTACTGACAAATATATCGGAATAAGAGGTCAGCAAACCCTAGTTTTAAAAAAACTGTCAAACACTGAAGCAAAATCAACACTTTTTGATGCAGCAAAATAAAATAAAAGGAATACTGTTATCCTTGAAAGCATACCTGACCCGCAAACTGTTTGCTGAGGTCCACAGAGAGCATGATGATCCTATGATGTTCGAGCCGGATGCCTGCTGACACCCCTCCTGCTGTCAGCAGTAGTGTAATAGGAGAGTAATGCTCAGGGCCTGAGCCTGACTCTGGGCTCGGTGTGTTTGCAGCTGTTATACGGAAAGCAAGAGGAAATTGCTCCAGTCAAACCCTCTCCTCAGCCACTTCCATCAGTTGCTCTTCCCATGCCGGAATGCAGAAGGAGCCCTCGCTCCCCAAAACACCCATCAGCGTTCGAAAGAAAAGCAGCACAGCTCTGGCGCCTGTCTCTGTCTCTCCCTCTGCCTCCGACGCCTTTCATCCAGGGCAGCATCAAATGCTTCTGACAAACGTCCATCCGCCAATCCCCCTCCAGAGAGATTAGCGCTCTGACATCACCGATACTGTGCGGTGCACCGTTCAGCTCCGCCGAGTCCCTGAGCTGTGCGGCTGTGCGGTGTTACCCAAGAGGAGTCTTAGGTCGCAGGGAGTCAAAACCACCATCCTGTCGAGGAGGGGGGAGTTCAACGGCCCTTGTGCACCTCACCTCATAGCTTCACGTCCCCAAGCAGTAAGCGGCGTTTACTGTACTCTCACTGATCACAGCATACGTAGATGCTCATGTGTATCTATGTGTGTGAGGAGAGCATACCTGAGGGGAAGAAGATGCTCTCTGGCTGTTGTGCATTGTCAGCAAAACTGTGATCGAGACACAATGTGCTAAGAGATATCTGAAAGAAGAAGCAGATTTTTTTCCAATGTGCTACAAACGTCCGCTCACACAAACGATATCTCTAAAGTTTGCATTAAAGACGGAACCAATTGTCTTTTAATTAACAGCTCCAAATGACTCACCGATCCGATTCTCTAGAGGCCTCTGTGTTCTCCTTTGACCATCTGTCTCTCACCTCCTGCAACCGGCCCTGCTTTTCTCCTTCTCCACCTAATTCTCCTTCACCCTCAGCTCTACAGACACTGCTATAATTAACAGTGAAAGGAAGCACAGCCTCTTTCTCGCTAAAATGAGGAAGCTTCCTTGCCTGCCCGCTGGTTTTGCGTTGCTGAAATACCAAAGAAAATTGAGATTTCACACTGATCTGGGAACACTACGCTAAAAAAAAAAAAAGCCAGTACGCGTCTTCTGAGTGTTCTCAATGCACTCCGTCCTCCGCTCTTAAAGACCAAGCTTGGCAGGATACCTGGTGCTACGCCAAGGTCGCCATTGGGACCACCCAAGTTTTGAACCACCATCATCACTTGATCCAGTTGAGTTATAATCGTATGGTTGAGATTTTTCCTTGCAGGTTGATTTAAAACAGAAATTCATAGATTGGCAAAGAAGTGGCAATTAAAGCTTCAATTTTCTAAAAAACTTTTAAAGACGCCAATGCAACAACTTTCCAAAACGTCTATCAACACCCACTTTCTTCTTGGAAAGCCAGTCTTTTTACAGTTGCAGGTGGCTCATTAAGGTTGACAGTAACCACACTTCTGTTGCTTTCATTCCCCAACAACACTCTAAAACAGAAACATACTAGAAAGTACATAAGTAGTTGCTGGGTAAAAACTACAAGTGGTGTTGAAAAAGATTCCTGAACCATACTTGGCAAATGATGCAGGTGGTCATATAGAGATGGGGTAGGGGTAGGGCAGCCGACTCGGGACCCGAAAGCACCAGGCTCGATCCCCAGCCATTCCCGCATGTCGTGGTGTCTCTTTGATCAAGACACCCAATTCCTAATTGCTGTCTGGGTGCTCACATAGTCACCCACTGCTCCACCTGGGTGTATCGATGGTCCGATGGGTTAAATGCAGAGAACCAATTTCGCCATTGTATGGGAACATACAATGATGACAACTAGGCCTGTCAAGATAACAAATTTTGCTGGGCAATTAATTGTCTCAGAAATTATTGCGATAAATGATAATATTGTTTGAAATTTAAGGATAATTAATTGTCAATTTTTAAAAGAAATGTTGATTTATTCGGTGTGTAGTACCTTTTTTGACCACATGATGGCACTGTTTGAACCAAAGGATGGATAGTTGAGCAGCGTGTCTGTTTAAGAAAAATGGGAGAGAGGCCCCTTAACGTGACATGGGCTATCTCTCTTTGGTTCTCAAAATGGTGGACGCTCGGTGTGGTTTGAAGTCTTTAGCATAGCATTTTTCACACAAAGCTTTTAAGAAAAAACTCAGTAAAGAAGTTCTCAACTTCTTTTTGCAGAGAAAAACAACTTTTTTTACACAAAGGTGCTGGTTTCAGTCACGAATTTTGGAGCTTTACAAGACTGAGGTTTATTCCCGAGGTTGGCCTGTTAGCTTAGCTTGTAGTTTAGCTTCTCAGCTTTGCTGCTTTTAATGCTTGAAAAACGTGATTTTGGACAGTTAAAACTGATTTTAAAAAGAAAAAAGGGGTCCGGAACCAGTCTGCCTGCCCAAAAAACAATTTATATCTGAATCTGGCCTCCCCGTTTGGCCTTTGAAGGCCAATTTATCTCAAATTTTTAACTACATCAAGTGCACAACCCCCATTGGCACATTAATAATGTCCATTGTGCTAATAAGGAAGGGGAAAATTATTTAATCTATGTAGAATTGTGAAGTTATTTTCAGCTTTACCTTAATACAGGTAGTCCTCGACTTACGTTCGAGTTCCGTTCCTATGCACCGAACGTAACCCGATTTTAACGCAAGTCGGCGCTCATCCCACGTGGCGGCCGTAAGTCCGGATTTTTGCCGTAAGTCAGAAAATGCACAGTAAACTGCGTTTTAAACACGTTTTTTTCAACGTAACACAACACCAGCGTACATTCTGTACCTTAAACATGTACAGT